>SEYY01003536.1:15000-20000 GCA_009176605.1 Armadillidium nasatum
TTCTGTTAAAAATTCTTTTTATAATTCTTAAAATCGGGTTCGGGGCTTTTATTTTTAGAAAACTATTTTGACTCTGTAAATCAGCTTAAGCATCTTCTTCTTGCTGTTAAAATATTCTCAATCAGTTTCTGACAACAAAATAAGCCCCCTAAAGAAAACTCAACGAATTACATTTTCTTCTTTCTAGCTCTTCTTTCAATGAATTATGAAATTTTTGGAAATCTTTTGCTTTGGTGTTAAATATATTGAAAATGTTTGATAGAGTCAAACTCAAAGCTTTTGATTTCTAAATTCCCTTCTTTCGGTTTCCAACTTTCTTTCTTTAACTTCTTAGATTTCCTTTACGATCATTTGTCCTTAGTTTCTTGCTCTTAAATATAAGAAAAAACTCCTTATTTCTTCCTTATGTCGACGAGATGGTTTGTTACTTCTTTCTACTTTTGTTATCGCCTTTGCAACAAACATTGATCTCTCAAAATCATTTTTCCAAATACTTATATAAGTCGACTAATTTATGTTTAAAATTAACTGTGAAAGATCGTAATTCTTTGCTTTCTAATTTCTGTTCTGAATACTCTTTAAGACAAAGACTTTGAGTTTACAGATTTTTCTTTTAAGCTTTCCATTTTATATTTGCTTTTAAAAGATTATTTTTGGGTTGAATGAAAATGATTGTCTTTGAAGAAAATTGGAAGCACTTTCGAAATCCTTTGTTCTTTTGTTTGAAAGAAGTTAATCCTAATTACCTCGAATACTGTCCTAAATCCCAGAAGGAGAACTTTTCCCCCAAAGTCCAAAAATAAATTTTGTTAAAATTTATTTTTAATATTTTTTTCCTTGATTATAAAATTTATCTATATATTATATTTTCAAATTATTATCTTCTTTCGCAAAGAATTTTTAACGTGTTTTGTGAAGTTCAAACTATATCAATGATTTTATTTTAAAATCATTTGCACTTTTATTCTATTTTTGTAAATAAAATAATAATGATAATAATAATAATCATAATAATAATAATAATAATAATAATAATAATAATAATAATAATAATAATAATAATAATAATAATAATAATAATAATAATAATAATAATAATAATAATAATAATAATAATAATAATAATAAAAATAATAACAATATTAAAAATAATAATAAAAATAATAATAATTATAATAATAATAATAATAATAATAATAATAATAATAATAATAATAATAATAATAATAATAATAATAATAATAATAAAAAAAATTAAAGAAAATAAATTTTAATTTTTCCAACTCTAACCAGAATTATTCCAAGTTATTTTTCTCTTTCAGTTACGATATGAGAAGTGGATTACCAACACACTGGAAAAATGAGAAGCATCTCGGGAATAGAGCGACGTTTGATGCTTTGAAAGGGGAGATGATTTTGCAAAGGGTTCTTAGAGAAGATGAAGGGTCTTACAGGTGTAGAGTTGACTTTAAGATCAACCCAACTCTTAGCTATGCTGTTAATTTAACTGTTATAGGTAAGTGTTAATTGTTATATATATATATATATATATATATATATATATATATATATATATATATATATATATATATATATATATATATATATATATATATATATATATATATATATATATATCAGTGATTGGCGAATCCGAATCCGGAGTCGTACGTTTTTCATGGATTTGAATTAGCCGAATTCGGATTCGATTCTCATTCGAGGGTCCTGGATTCTCATTCGGATACGGATTTGGATTCGAGAAATCCAAAAATTATGTGGATTCGGATTCGAGAAATTCAAAATTCATTTGGATTTGGAATCGGATTCGAATCCTTTCATTTAAGGTAATATCAAAATTTAACCAATTTTCTTTTTTCTCATACTGATAAAAATTATGGCCTCTTACCAAAAACATTTCCAATAATTTCTGTAAATCTTTCATTCCGCCTCTTATTTGCTTTGTTTGCATTGTAGCCTTTCTGAAAAGGCTAATCTCTTCAGCTTTTTTTTCATATAATTCCACACTGGAAGATTCTAACATCCCTCATCCTACTCCTCCTCCTCCTCTGATGTGTTCTTTGTTTCTACCTGTAAAAACACATGGTCGAGTGCATTATATCTTCAAATCTATGGATGGCATTCCTCCTCGTGATTTCAGGGAAGTGCGTTTGATCTAGCGCCTGTCCTTGTTCAGCTCTACTCTTTATGCCTTAATACTAATAATTTTCCTCTGTGCTGGAAACGAGCATATGTTCAGCCTATCCTGAGAAAAGGTAGCAATTCTGATCCTTCTAATTATCATCCTATAGCTCTCACTTTTATTCTGACTAAAATCTTTGAATCTCTCTTCAACTCTTATTCCCTGGATAATATGAATCTCATTACTTTCTCTCAGATCATCCGTATAACTTTCGCTGCTCAAATTCTACTGGAGACATACTCTCCTATCCTACTGATTTATGATCTTCTGCCTTTTGGTAACAATTGTCATGTCTAAACTTAACAGTTTATGGGAAGAGTCACTACTCTCTAAGATCTCTTCCTTTGTGTTTCTTTATTCCCTTTCTTACTCATGTGAAGTTTTCTCTCAGATCGTTCCATATTAGCACTTGCTAATTAAGCGCCTTCTTCCTCCTCCCCTGCTAATCGTGGAGTTACTCAAGGTTCTGTTCTGTCTTTAACTTTATTCTTACTGATCATTAACGATCTTCACAGTAGTGCTTGTTACTCCATTCATTCTTATGCCTATTTCTCAACTCTCCATTTTTCCAATCATTTTACATCTGCTCCCTCTTATGCATCTATAATTGTTGATCTGGGTAAGTTCAGACATTGAGAACGGGACACCTCAACCTTGTAATTATTAACTCTGCCTCTTCATATCCGCTTTTTCACGTCTAACCGGTGAACAGCTAAAACTCTCTTGGTGTGAACATAGACAACGAATTATCTTCTTCTTAACCTCATATTATGAAGGTTATTAGGGCGGCTTAAAGAAGCCTCTTTTTGAACAGTTACTTCATTTATATAAAAGTCTTATCCACCAATGAATGGAATACTGTTTTTTCATTTGGAAGTGGTGGGTAGCGGGAAGGGAGATTCCGGTTCTGCCCGTCTTTTGGATAGGGTTCAGTTTAAGGCTGAAAGATAAATAAACTAATAATTAATAATTAATAAATTGCCTTTTAACATCATTAAGGTGTTAAGAAATTCGAAAATCAAGAGTCTTGACGGTTTCACCAACGTAAGATGAGTCACAGTCGCTGCAAGGAGCACTGTAAACACCCCCTGGTGTGTCAGTTGCGAAATTTTTATTTTTTAATTTTTTTTCCTAAAACTTTAAATAGTTTTCTTGTCAAAACCAACAATTCCACAACTGACTCGCCTTGGGATGTTTACAGTGTACCTTGCTGCGCCTGTGACTCATCTTTCGTTAGAGAAACCATCAAGACTCTTGATTTTCGCATTTCCCAACACCTTAATGTTGTAAAAAAACCCGGCAATTGCAGTAATTCCATCTTCAAACATACCGTAGAAACTGGACTCAAAATCAATTGGAATGACTCAAAAATGATTTTCTTTTCCAACAATAAAATACTCAATCAACACTTTAAGTCTTTTTTCATTGCCACCACTAAGAATTTCAACAATCAAATTAGAAAACCAATCGCAAGTCGTAATATGATTTTTTTTTCATTTTTTTCCATTTTTGAATGTTCCTTTGTGCTTAATATATATATATATATATATATATATATATATATATATATATATATATATATATATATATATATATATATATATATATATATATATATATATATATATATATATATATATATATATATATATATATATATATATATATATATATATATATATATATATATATTTTTTTATTTATTTTTTTTCCTCTGACTACACCATCCATCAACAGATTAAATAGCCATGGCGACATTATACATCTCAGTCTCTGTCCAACTCTTACGCTAAACCAATTCACAAACTCACCCTTCACCCTCACCCTCACCCTCACCCTAGCCCTCGCCCTCGCCCTCGCCCTCACCCTCACCATCACCCTTGATCTACTATACCATAAAAAACCTTGATCTCTTTCAATAATGTCCCTTCATCCCCCCTTTCCATTAGTATCTCAAATAACTTCCTCCTACATACTATATCACATGCTCTTTCCAAATCTATTAAACATACATACTCCACTTTATGTTTTTCAAACATTTTCTCACCAATCATTCTCAGTGTGAACACTAATTCAACAAACATACTACCCTCTCTAAAACTCCTTTGTTTCTAACTCATCACCTCTCTTGTCAATTTTTTTTTTCATTTTTATCACTAACATACTTCCATAAATGTTCCCTACCACACTCAGCAACCTTATCCCCCTATAATTTTTATACACCATCTTATCCCCTTTTCCTTTATATATAGGCACATTGCAAGCCTCCTGCTACTCCTGAGGTACTATCCCTTCTGCCCAACACATATTAAGCATTTTAACGAACTAGTCAACCACCTCTCCAGCTCCCTCCCTTATCATCTCTCCATATACACCATCCGTTCCTGCTAATTTTCCTTTCTTAATCTTTCTTACCGCTACTTCTACCTCTTCCTTACTAATATTCCTCTCCTCTTCCCCAATAACTACCTCTCCATTATTCCCCACCTATCACCTCCTCTCCAATATCTCTCCCCCCGTTCAACAGTTCAATAAAGTACCATCTTCATTTTTCTCCAACTACCATCACATTTTGTAACAACTCCCCATCTTCCCCCTTTATTCTCACTCCCAACTCTTTCCCTCTCCTCACCCTATTTACCTCCTTCCAAAACCTATTTATTCTCTCCTTAAAATTTCCTGCAAGATTTCTACTCCACTCTCCTTTTTGCCCTACTAACTTCTCTTTTGATAACCCTATACATTATTCTATGCCTCTCCCAATCCATAGCCTCCTTCGTACCCAAATACCTGTTAATGG
>SEYY01003536.1:25000-27500 GCA_009176605.1 Armadillidium nasatum
GCCAGAAACGTCTCCTCGCCGAATGGCGGGGGCCGTTCTTGCGGAAGACTTGAAGAGACAGGACAAGATACGGAGATAAGAAGGTGATCGGATGAACCCAGAGGAGGAAAGAGTTTAACAGTATAAGGAGAAGGATTAGAAGTTAGAAAAAGGTCTAGAATGTTGGGTTCATCACCAAGACGGTCAGGGATACGGGTAGGGAGTTGCACCAACTGCTCAAGGTTGTTCTGGATAGAAAATTGGAAGGCGAGTTCACCAGCTGGATCTTGGGAACTAGATGAAAGCCATTGGCGGTGGTGAACATTGAAATCACCTAATATGATGATTTCGGAGAAGGGAGAAGAAGAAAGAATGTGTTCTATTTTGGAGTTAAGATAGTCGAAGAATTTTGGATAGTCTGTAGAGTTAGGAGATAAGTAGACAGAACAGATAAATGAATTTAGTTGTAGAGTTGCAAGAAAGTTTAAGCCATAAAGGTAGAGAATTCAGAAGACTCCAAATTAGAAACACGAGAACAGATAACATCGTTGCGCACATAAGCGCAACATCCGCCTTTGGATGAAAATTGAGAATAGAGACAGTAGGAGGAAACAGAGTAGGGCTTGCTGTCAGAGCACTCAGACACCTGAGTTTCGGTTAAGAATAAGAAATGAGGTCTAGAAGAAGAGAGGTGGTGTTCGACAAAGGGGAAATTAGTAAAGAGACCACGAATGTTGCAGAAGTTTATGAAAAAAGAAGATCGTGCACCAGGGCAAGTCGGCATAGAGGTCTTGGTGGCACCAACCCCATCACCAGAGGCCACCAACTCCCAAGTGGTGATGGGTGAAGGAGTGGATGAGGGGCATTCTTTGGATGCCGCCCCTCGTAGCATCTCCGAGGCAGTTCTTCGCTTCGCCATTTTTTTTCTTGCATATTAAAGGTAATGTAGGAGTAGGCGCTTGTAAATTTGTAGGAACGTGAGAAGGGAGTTGGGGGAAGGAGAAGTGGGAGCATAGACACTCCCATGTGGGACGAGGGTACACTAGAGACCCTCTGAGAAGGTGAAACGCGAAAAAGGAGCGAACCAAAGGGCAACGGAGGGAAAGGGGAAGGTCTAGCCCACCCTATCACTCCGCGGTTAAGCCCAGTGGGGGGTACTTTCATCGCTTCGGATGGCGCTACATCCTCCCCCTACTATATATATATATATATATATATATATATATATATATATATATATATATATATATATATATATATATATATATATATATATATATATATATATATATATATTATATATATATATATATATATATATATATATATATATATATATATATATATATATATATATATATATATATATATATATATATATATATATATATATATATATATATATATAAAAGTTTTAAGGTAAATTTAAATTTTTTGAAATATATTGAAAATTGTTAGGGTATTTTTTACAGTTTCAGAGAGAGTTGCTTCAATTGAGCTTGTGCCTATATATATATATATATATATATATATATATATATATATATATATATATATATATATATATATATATATATATATATATATATATATATATATATATATATATATATATATATTAATGGAATAACAATGATTTTGCAACTTTAAGTATTAAAATAATGCTAAAATATTTATATAATCAATTTTGAGTCTAATAACATTTGTCAATAAATATGACTCTTTTTATACTATCATGTTCGTGTCTTATTGCTTGTTCCGTATCAATACTGCAATTGACTCAGTTATTTATTTGTATACCCACCATCCCACACACATACAGTTAACATCATGCCTTCATACCTACATGCATACATACATTCATACATACATAAATGCACACTCACACGTATATATATATATATATATATATATATATATATATATATATATATATATATATATATATATATATATATATATATATATATATATTATTATATATTTTATTTTATTTATCATCCCAGACACAAATGCAAAAACATGTAACTACCTACCTACATACCTACATAAATAAATACATACAAACATACATACATAAATACATACACACACATGCACAGATCCATATATATATATATATATATATATATATAATATATATATATATATATATATATATATATATATATATATATATCAGGAGTGACTAGTGCACTGGAGTGACGAAGCGATTGCTTCTCTTTCCTTTAAATGAAAATTTGAAAACTTTTTGTAATTAGATAGAAATGTACGATGGTTTTATATATATTTAATTTATTACAAGAATCTATGCAATCATATAAAATTGTACGTTTGGCAGTGCCGACGAGGAAAGTTGGTCATAAAAAGTCTTTAAAAAAATGAGATCTACTTGTATGTCCTACAATAAAAATGTAATTAAAATTGAAGTAATTTAGATCAATGCTATAAATTTAGAACAAACAAGAATGAATGCTATAAATTTAGGACAATCAAAAATCCATTTTATTGCCGCAAAAAT
>SEYY01003536.1:32500-37500 GCA_009176605.1 Armadillidium nasatum
TCTTTGAAATGAAGCAAAAATAAAAATACAAAGTTATGAGGAAACTAATTTATATTCATTTAAAATACTGCATTTTAAGGAGAAGAAATTATTTAATTAAAATTATTATTATTATTATTATTATTATTATTATTATTATTATTATTATTATTATTATTATTATTATTATTATTATTATTATTATTATTATTATTATTATATATTAGTTATTATTTTATTATTATTATTATTATTATTATTATTATTTTATAATTATTATATTATTATTATTATTATTATTATTTTATTATTATTATTATTATTATTATATATTATTATTATTATTATTATTATTATTATTATTATTATTATTATTATTATTATTATTATTATTATTATTATTATTATTATTATTATTATTATTATTATTATTATTATTATTATTATTATTATTATTATTATTATTATTATTATTGATTTTATTTTAGTTTTTATTAGTGTTCGTATAAAGTTATTTTACTGTAATAAAATTAATAGTTTGTAATTATATGATAAACCTTTCACAGATCAAAACAATGGCCTGCAAATAAATCCTATAAGCAAATTATTTATTTCTAAAGATATGATAATAATAATAAAATATAAATCGAGTATTTTCTGAATTTGTCAGGAAGGGAGAAGTAGTTTTTTTTTTTATTTTACTATGAAATGAAACTGATTTAATATTTAAAAAAATTTTTATTTGAATTTAAAATTATCATTATTATTATAACAAAATCTATTTGAAAATGCTTTTATGCTATTTTTTTGTATCCATATTTTTTATTTATTTATTTCTTTTTATTTTAATTTATTTTTTTTTTATTATCCCGGATAGATACTTCATTAAAAAGAATGGCTTCCAATTATCAAAACATTAATGTATTAAAAATGATAATGATAATAGTAATAATGATAATAATAATAAATAATAACAACAAATAATAATAAAAAAATAATAATAATAACAATAATAATAATAATAATAATAATAATAATAATAATAATAAATATCAATAATAATAATAATAATAATAATAATAATAATAATAATAATAATAATAATAATAATAATAATAATACAATAATATTAATAGTAATAATAGCAATAAAATAAATAATAATAATAATAATAATAATAATAATAATAAAAATAATAATAATAATAATAATAATAATAATAATAATAATAATAATAATAATAATAACTTTCTTAATCATTATTGTTAACCTTATATGTTCAAAGATGCAATTGCATCAATTTATATATTGCACAGCCACATCTGAATAACTTGAAAAGGTTTACGTTAATCTTCTATGTAATTTCGTGGAAATATATTGCTAATAATTATTTTCAGAATGTAAATGCATTATGTAGTTTTTGATCCATGGGACTATATATATATATATAATATATATATATATATATATATATATATATATATATATATATATATATATATATATATATATATATATATATATATATATATATATATATATATATATATATTTTTTTTTTTTTTATTTCTCCTCTGGTGGGCAAAGGCCAGAGGCCTACCATTGTTCCACCAGAGTTGGGAGGAAAGTCGGAAACATGGTCAAATTAAAGGCCGACATGACCTGATACACGGCGTTTAAAGGTGCTTAAGTCATAGTAGTTGGGAAAATAGATGAAGGAAGTGTGTTCCAGACTTTACCAGTAGAGTAAATGTAAGATTGAGCATAGAGGTTAAGTCTGGGGTCAGAGAGTTGGACAGAGAAAGGATGAGACTGTGTAGAAAGACGAGTCGCACGAAACCCTTCTTAATGGAGGAGGTATGCGACGAGAGAGTTCAGAAGAAGCATGACCATTGTAATAAGCGATAGTAGAAGAGAGAGTGACGCAACATTTCGACGGGCAGAAAGAGATTGGAGAGAATTAGTGAGAGCAGGAGAATTGATAAGGCGAAAAGCTCTAGACTCCACCTTTTCCAGGAGAGCTGTGTGTGTGGAACCACCCCAGATGTGTGACGCATACTCCATACAGGGGCGAACAACACCCCTATACAGAGCAAGCAACTGGGGTGGTGTGAAGAAATACTGAAGGCGCCTCAGAACACCCAACCTCTTAGAAGCTTGTTTAGAAAGAGGTAATGTGATCTTTCCAAGAAAGATCACGAGAAAAAGAAACACGAGAATATTAAGGAGAGATGAAGGTTTGAGTTGCGTGTTTTCGAAGAAGATATCGTAGTTGTGTGGAAGATTGTGTCGAGTAGAGAGATGGAGGAATTGAGTTTTTGAGGCATTGAAAACGACCATGTTTTCTTTGCCCCAATTTGAAATGAGAGATAGATCAGAGGTTAGTTGCTCCAAGGCCACCCTCCTTGCCTCTATTAACTGTTGCTGGGAGGGGCGTCTTTCAAAATGAAAAGAGTAATGAAGGGTGGAGTCATCAGCATAGGAGTGGATAGGAGATGAGTAATAGAGAGAAGGTCATTAATGAAAAACAGAAAAAGTGTTGGGGATAGGACAGATCCTTGAGGAACACCACTATTAATAGATTTATAGGAAGAACGGTGGCCGTCTACAACAGCTGCTATAGAACGACCGGAAAGGAAATCAGAGAGAAGGTCACAGAGAGAAGGATAGATTCCGAAAGAGGGAAGTTTGGAAATCAAAGCTTTGTGCCAGACTCTATCGAAGGCTTTCGATATGTCCAGCGCGACAGCAAAAGATTCAACCGAAATGCCGAAGAGCGGAGGACCAAGAGTCAGAGAGAGAGGAAAGAAGATCACCAGTAGAGCGTTTCTTTCGAAAGCCATACTGGCGATCTGAGATAAGATTAGAAGAATTGAGATGTTTCCAAATCTTCCTGTTAAGGATAGATTCGAAAACTTTAGAAAGAACGGAGGTTAAAGAAATAAGACGATAGTTAGAGGGTTGAGAGGGGTCCCCCTTCTTCGGCACAGGCTGAATGAGCGCACGTTTCCAGCAAGAAGGGAAGGTTGAAGTAGAAAGACATAGACGAAATAGTTTACCAAGGCAGGGTGCAAGCTCGGAAGCACAAGTTTTGAGAACCACAGGAGGATACCATCAGGACCGTACGCCTTCTTAGTATTAAGCTCAGAGAGAGCAGAAATGACGTCTTTAGAAGAAATTACAATTTTAGGCATAAATGAGTTAGAGGGGGTTGAAGGAGTAGGAACAGCTCCGGAATCGTCTAAGGTTGAATTTTAAGGCAAAAGTTTGAGCAAAGAGTTCAGCTTTAGAGGAAGGCAAAACGGCAGTTGTACCGTCAGAAGATACTAGAAGGAGGAAAGAGGAAGAAGCAAAGTTAGAGTTGACATTTTTTGCAAAATGCCAGAAAAGGGCGAGAGGAAGAGGAGCCAGAAAGATTATTGCATTTGCGACGGAGAAAAGAGTTTTTAGTATCTCGAAGAATAGATTTTGCACGATTCCGGGATGAAATATAAGTTGCATGAGATTCTGGAGTTTGAAGACGACGGTAATCCCTGAAGGCAGCATCCCTGCGGCGGATAGCACGAGAACAAGCAGAGTTAAACCAAGGTTTATTAGGTTTAGTGGAAGGGAAAGAATATGGAATGTACGCCTCCATGCCAGAGAGAATCACCTCAGTTATGCGCTCAGCGCACTCCGAGGGACCCCTCCCACGGAAGCAGTAATCATTCCATGGGAAATCAGAAAAGTACGACCGCAAGTCAGACCAGTTAGTGGCACCGAAATGCCAGAAACGTCTCTTCGCCGATGGCGGGGGCCGTTCTTGCGGAAGACTTGAAGAGACAGGACAAGATACAGAGATAAGAAGGTGATCGGATGAACCCAGAGGAGGAAAGAGTTTAACAGTATAAGGAGAAGGATTAGAAGTTAGAAAAAGGTCTAGAATGTTGGGTTCATCACCAAGACGGTCAGGGATACGGGTAGGGAGTTGCACCAACTGCTCAAGGTTGTTCTGGATAGAAAATTGGAAGGCGAGTTCACCAGCTGGATCTTGAGAACTAGATGAAAGCCATTGGCGGTGGTGAACATTTAAATCACCTAAAATGATGATTTCAGAGAAAGGAGAAGAAGAAAGAATGTGTTCTATTTTGGAGTTAAGATAGTCGAAGAATTTTGGATAGTCTGTAGAGTTAGGGGATAAGTAGACAGAGCAAATGAATTTAGTTGTAGAATTGCAAGAAAGTTTGAGCCATAAAGTTGAGAATTCAGAAGACTCCAAATTAGAGACACGAGAACAGACATCGTTGCGCACATATGCGCAACATCCGCCTTTGGCTGAAAATTGAGGATAGAGACAGTAGGAGGAAACAGAGTAGGGTTTGCTGTCAGAGCACTCAGACACCTGAGTTTCAGTTAAGAACAAGAGATGAGGTCTAGAAGAAGAGAGGTGGTGTTCGACAAAGTGGAGATTAGAAAAAAGACCGCGAATGTTGCAGAAATTAATGAAAAACGAAGACCGTGCACCAGGGCAAGTCGGCATAGAGGTCTTGGTGGCGCCAACCCCATCACCGGAGGCCACCAACTCCCAAGTGGTGATGGGGGAAGGATGAGGGGCTATGTTTTGGAATCCGCCCCTCTTGATTCTCCGAGGCAGATTTAAGTTTCGCCATGTTTAATTAATTTAAAATAGGTAATGTATGTGTAAGCGTTTGTAAATATTGTAGGACACATGTGAAGAAGGAGGAAGGTTGGAGCATAGGCACTCCAATGTGAGTCAAGGGTACACTAGAGACCCTCTGAGAAGATGAAACGCGTAAAGGAACGAACCAAAGGGCAACGGAGTGAAACGGAATGGTCTAGCCCATCCTATCACTCCGTGGGTTATGCCAATGGGGGGTACTTACATCGCTTCGGACGGCGCTACGTCCCCCCTATATATATATATATATTATATATATATATATATATATATATATATATATATATATAATATATATATATATATATATTATATATATATATATATATATATATATATATAA
>SEYY01003538.1:0-2500 GCA_009176605.1 Armadillidium nasatum
AATAATTTTAGTAAATAAATGAGTGATTTTAGTAAAGATTTGAACCTGTGATGAAGTATCCAATGTAATTATACGTTGGAATCAGATCCGTAGCATCGGAACTCTTAACACTTTACATGAAAAGAGGACCATAGTTTAAAACAAGATAATTGGGTTTACTCTTCTATATTAATATATATATATATATATATATATATATATATATATATGAGAGAGAGAGAGAGAGAGAGAGAGAGAGAGAGAGAGAGAGAGAGAGAGAGAGAGAGAGAGAGACTGCAAACATATACATGTACGTATTTTCATTAACATAATACTTGGCTTTTTTTAATAGAATAGAAGTATGAATTTTAATTAAATCAGTAATTACTTTACATTCTGAAAAAAAAGAAGGTAGAAATTAAGTTATAAATTTTGAAAATGATTTTTCATTATTAGCGAGACATAATAAACATAAATTGGGTCGATCTCAATCTCGGAATTGAAACATTTCGCTGTTTCTTCTTTCTTCCTATTTATTTATTTATTTATTTATTTATAAAAGTTTTATTTTTTATGATTTATTTCTTTTATTGAGTTTATTTTTGAATTTATGTTGGCGCTTTGCTTTATTATCTTTAGGAAGAAAAAAAGTATTTATTTATTTATTTAGAATTTTTTTTTATTTTTATTTTTTTATAATTTATTTTTTTTTATGGAATTTATATTTAAAAAAAATTATTTTTTTTTTGCATTATTATTTAAAAAAGAAGTATTTATTTATTTAAAAAAAAGGTTTTATTTTTATATTTTTATATTTTTATACGAAATTTATTATTTTTAAAAATAAATTTATACTTCATTATTAAAAAATAAAAAAAAAAATAAAAATAAAAGTCATAAAAGAAGTTATGGCAAGAAAGATGCTTCGAATATTTTAAAATATTTGTCTCTATATATAAACGTGGCTTTTGAATTTTTTTATTTATTTATGATTGGGGCCACAAGCGAAAAGCAGACTCGAAATATTTTAAGAAATTTGAAAGCAAGGAAATAGAAACAAAATAGTAGTTACGTGAGGGGAGAAAAGGGGAATAAACTTTTTTTAAAACATTTATTCTTTAGTATTTTTCTATTTTTTTTATTTGAAATATTTAATTTATTTTTATTTGTTTGAGAAATGGAATCTAGTTCTAATAATATTTGATTTTCCTAAAAGTATATAGCAGTGATGGGCGAATCCGATCCGGATTCGGATTTGGATTTGAGAAATTCAGAAGTCAACATGATTCGGATTTGATATGCTTTTCCGTCTCTTATTCGCTCTTACTACTGTAACTAACACTCCTTTCCACAGCTGATATTGTAGACAGTCATCGTTCTTCCTTTAAATTTATTAATAGTGGTATTTCTTAGTGATCCGTTCTGTTCCCATTTCTTTTTCTGATTTTCATTATTTACTTTCTCTTTATTACTTCATCATTAATCCACTCCTATGCTAAGGCCTCTACCCTTCATCCCTATTCTCATTTTGAAGTTCATTCTACCCAAAAGCAATTAATTATTGCTAGAAAGGTAGCCCTGAAGCAACTAACCTCTGATCTTTCTTGAATTTTGTAATGGAGCATGGAAAACGCAGTTGTTTTCAGTTCCTCAATCTCTCTACTCTACATAATATTCAACGCAACTAGAACATCTTTGAAAACACTTAACTCAAACCTTCATCTGTCGTAAATATTCTTAATGTATCTTTATCTCGTGGTCTTTCTTGGAAGGATTGCATTAGTTCTCTTTCTAAACAAGTTTCTAAGAGGTTGAGTGTTCTGAGACGCCTTTGAAATTTCTTCACTAAAGTCCAGCAGCTTACTCTTTATAGGTGGTTGTTCGTCCCTGTATGAAGCATATTTCACACATATTGTGTAGTTTCACTCACAGCTCTCCTTGAAAAGGTGGAATTTGGGGTTTTCGTCTTATCAGCTATTTTGCTCTTACTAACTTTCTTAATATCTTTTTCTCATGTTACGTCAGACTCAATATAATCGCAATTACAAAGGACACTACTCTTCTAACTCTCCTGTCGCATACCTTCCCCAATGAGAAGGAATCGTGAGATACGACTTTCTACAGAATCTCATCTTTTCTTTTTCAAACTCTCTTACTTAACCTCTATGCTCAATTTTACAAATCCTCGCTATAAAGTATGGAACTCATTCCCTTTATCATTTTTCCAAACTTCCTTTGACATACACACTTTCAAAGGCCGAGTGTCGTACCATTTTGGCTTTCAATTTGACCCGTCCGAAGAATATCCCAACGCTGGTGGTAATTTTTAGTCATCTGTTCCTTGCCCCACAGAGGATATATATATATATATATATATATATATATATATATATATATATATATATATATATATATATATATATATATATATATATATATATATATATATATATATATATATATATATATATATATATATATATATATATATATATATATATATATATATATATATATATAG
>SEYY01003539.1:0-16492 GCA_009176605.1 Armadillidium nasatum
ATATATATATATATATATATATATATATATATATATATATATATATATATATATATATATATATATATATATATATATATATATATATATATATATATATGATGGATTTGTACGGTCTTTTTTTGTTTTATCTTGAAGTGAACTAGATCACGATTTAGTCTTCCGTTATAATCATTTGGCACATAAGAATTATAATGTTATCACAAAGTTTCGCTGATAAATATTTAACAACTTTTTTTAATATATCAGAAAAATATTATATATCAGATATTTTAATTATTAAACCACTTAGATATTAAAGCACAAAAACAAGTACCAAACTTATTATAATTATCTTATTAACGTGTATATTCTATATTGGTTCCATCCGGCTTGTTTCAAAATTCACTAAACCGAAAAATGACTCTGAGAATCATAGTCGCTAATTAAAAAGTAGTTTTCAAATAATATTTAAAGTAATATTCAAATTATTAAATCAATTAAAATAAAATACATTTACAGTAAAAGAAAATAAAATAAATTAATTTTAATAAATTCTGAAGATGAGCTCATCTAATATATATATATATATATATATATATATATATATATATATATATATATATATATATATATATATATATATATATATATATATATATATATATATATATATATATATATATAACAAAACTTTATTTATTGTAAATGAGCATTCTCAATAACAATTATTTATTCTTATATATATATATATATATATATATATATATATATATATATATATATATATATATATATATATATATATATATATATATATATATATATATATATATATATATACAACAAAACTATGTTTATTTATTGTAAATCAGCATTCTCAATAACAATTATTTTATCTCTATTTATTTAAAGGGAGCTTTTGAACTTACTGAATCCCGATTACGAGCCACCAACTCGCAAAGTTCTTGCAACATCTAAGTTGTCAGCTTTATACGACGAAATGTTTCAAACTATTAAAGAAGACATTGGAAAATGTGCATCATATAGCGTAACATTTGATATTTGGACATGTACGAAGAACCAAAATCAGTTTTTAGCTATTACTGGTCATTTTGTAAATGCTCAGTGGAATTTACAATCGTACTGCATAGGATGTTTGCCATTTAATGAAGCGCATACAGGTGAAAATATTGCTTCTTCTATTAATAGATGTATAAATTCTATGGACCTTAAAATTCCATCATTTGCGGTTACAGATAGTGGGACTAATGTTGTAAAGGCTTGCCAAAAAATGAACCTAGAAAGAATTTCTTGTATAGCACATACTATAAATTTGTGCTTAGAACCAATAATATTCCAGAAATCAAGTCATGAATCTCCAGTACTCAATTTAATGGAAAAAATAAGAGCTATTGCTTCTATCTTTAAAAGATCACCGAAATTATGGAATGAATATAAGTCCATATATAAAACAGAAATGAAAACTAACATTGATCCCAATAAGATTCCAAGAGATTGTAGAACTCGTTGGAACAGCTCTTTTCCTATGATTGAGGAGGTAATTAAACAAAAAGAACCTCTTGAAATTGCAGCCTTAAAGTTGAAAACGCCTGTATTGGCGATAACACAAGAAGAAAAAGAAATGCTTCAAGATCTCTGTACACTTTTGCAGCCGTTCAAAGAGGCTTCTTTAATTTTATCTGGTAGCAAGTACCCTACTTCATCAATAATTTTTCCATCAGTTTTTGCAATTAGTTCTCAGATGAGCAAAGTACAAGTTGATGAGAGGTTGGTAGCTGAAAAAAATCAAATTCAACAAGAAGTAAACCAACGCCTAATTCCCTACTGTCGCAATGTTAATTGTTTAATAGCTACCTATTTAGATCCTAGATTTAAGAAAAAGATTTTTTCAGAAAATGATAAAGAATTAATCTATGAAGGGATATCATCGTTTTACACATCTGTTTGCAAAGAAAAGCCTTTTCCAGAAGAAGAGCAATCCTTAAAAAAAAGAAGAGACAGTGAAAGAATATTTAAGACCTCAGCTGAAACTTTTAAAAGCCTAATGGTTAGCCACAGCAGCAGTGATGAAGAAGAAATGACCAAAATTTCGGCTTTAAACAGTGAGTTAGAATTATACAACAGCTTTAAGTATAAAGAAAAGACCGAAATGGATCTTCATTCTAACCCGCTGGAGTTTTGGAAAAAAAACACAAATTTATTTCCGATTCTTAGTGATGTGGCTAAAACATTTTTAGCCATTCCGGCAACATCTGTAGAAAGCGAAAGAATGTTTTCAAAAGCAGGGGATCTAATATCTGACAGAAGAACAAGACTTAGCTCCAAAAATGTAGAAAAAATAATATTTGTAAACAGAAATTTGGAAGCTATTGGGCATTTATAAGTATATATATATATATATATATATATATATATATATATATATATATATATATATATATATATATATATATATATATATATATATATATATATATATATATATATATATATATATATATACAGCCAGTATTAACATTATATTCCTGTGAACTATAATAAACTTTCTCATGTTCCTATGATTTAAAATTGAGCTTCAATTTGTGTATATTAAATTTTTTTATTTTTTTACTTTTAATGTATTTTTTGTATATGCAGTGTAGGATTTGCTTCTAGTAATAAAGGTATTGTAAAAACATTTTTCGTTTTAAATCCAATTTTTCTCCAATGTCAACATAACAACAATCGGAAAAAGAAATATTTAAAAAATCTTTATAAATTTATCTAAAATCAATGATTTCAAAGAACAAAAGACAATCACTAATGAATTAATTTCTTTAAAATACGAACTTTGGCACAAATTATCATTCATTTTAGTTAGGTGGTTTAAAAGATTAATACATTTATTTCTAAATGATGCTGGATACTATATACCCTAGTTTATTTACCCTTTAAGAATGAAATAATTGCCACATTTAAACGTCACATTTCCTTAGGATAAAATAGTGTCTTTGAACTTTTTTTTTTTTTTTTTTTTTAAAGTAATTCTTTGAGCTTACCAAAGATCATATTTTAATTAAATAAAGGACAATAGGTATTATATAAAAAAAATGGTACTGCAAAAAGAATCAACAGAGCTCCTTAAAACTTGAGAAAACTCAGTTATTTTATATATATCCAGAGTTCGTCAAGATGCTCTTATATATAATTTTGGTTTCATAGCACCATCATTACGAATGCCACTTAATTGCCCTTCTGTAAGATTGAACGTGTGTGTTATAAATGATTTATCACCCAAGTACTTTCTTCTGTGCACAAGTTTAGAATATATTGTTTGAATTTGTTTCTAAGAATTGAAATGTGTTCATGGTTCTATATACCTCGTGAACACACCTTCTTTGCCAAAAATTTTCATTAGGTATAAAACAGTTAACAGTTTAATTAAGAAATCCAGCTTCACTACTTTTAAAATTTATTTATTTATTTTCAGTTTTTTACTTAATATAGCTAAACTTGTTTAATTCAGAATTACAAAAAAAAAAAAAAATATTCATCATCTTCATGAATATTCATCATTCATTCGTCTTTGAAACAAAGTAATTAAAATATTTGTTTTTTTGAAATATTAGCATCTTGAACCGGAATTAATTTTTTTTTATATCGGTAGTTGCTCCTACATCGAATCTTATCCAGTAAAAGTTCATCCGTTACTCTTCTAAAAACGATACTCCAACCCATTATATATATATATATATATATATATATATATATATATATATATATATATATATATATATATATATATATATATATATATATATATATATATATATATATATATATATATATATATCCCCCTCAAAATTGTCACACTACGGCTGAAATAATTCGAGAAGGTTCTAAATATAGGAGCTTCATACAATTTTTTACGTTACGTGCATGTGAACAGGTATCCCGTACATACGTTTACTCTTAAGTTACAGCGATAGGAAGACGGTGTTTTAATAAGATGCCAATTGCCATAGAAATGTATGAATTGAGAAACAAACGAACTCCAATTGTGATTGGTTGTAGTTGTTAACCTTAATATATCACTGTCGCGGATTGGTAGTTTAATCGTTTACGGTAGTGGAAATAATCAGAAGATCTACCCGTCCCGTCATTTGTCACGTGATTAATGTGTGCAAATAGTAACATTGCAACAGAGGGCCACAGCCATAGTTACCTTGGACGTAGGTTCAACGTTGAACATACAAGTATCAGAAGAGTCGTACATCGGTGCTAGGAGACCAACGAATACCGTAGACGACAGGGGCAAGGCAGACCAAGCTCGACAATACCTCGTGAAGGCCGATTTATAAGGCTACTCACAGTGCGGGAGCATCTTCATAGCAGCAAGAAACCTCCAGAAACAGTTGGCGTAATACATGGAAAACGTATAAGTTCTGATACGGTTCTCAGATGGCTTCGCATAAACGGGTTTCGGCCACAAAGGTCTGGAAGAGGGCCATTTCTCACGAAAGATCATCGTACAACGATATCCTTTGTCCATTGGCCATTTCGCCAGTAGGGACGTGTCCTATTTAAAGACTAGTCCAGATTCAATCTCCATAGTTCCGACTAACGTCAAAGGGTGTATCAGCAGCCCAACGGAAAATACGCAGCGTGTAAAATTAAAGGTTAGGTGCCATATGGTGGTGGGTTGGTCATGGTGTGGGGAGATATTTCTCTAACCGCCCGTACAAACCTCTGCATCCTTCGTGAAGGGTCCCTGACCGTCGAACAATAAATTACAAAAATCCTTGAACCTTATAAAATACCTTATACGCCATACATCGATTCGGGGTTCATCCTTATGAAAGAAAATACTTGGCATCCAGGTGTGATCACGAGTACCTACAGTAGTGAAGATTCAAATTGACAAGTTCCGAAGGTCTTTATAAATTTGGACCTAAATCCCATCGAGCATGTATGAGAAATGTTGGAACGACCACTATGACAGCTCAAACCTACTACCAATGACCCTGAATGAACTTCGGCAGACCAAAGTCGGCCTATGGAACGCAATCCTTTAGTATAATAGACGGAACATTATATTCAGCATGGAATGATGATCCTAATCCATCATAACGCTGAGAGGTGGTGATATATGGTAATGGGGCACCATCAACACATCCAATTAACAAACCATATACCTACAGGTTCATTCCCGTTTTGCGCATTAAACCTCTGTCTCCATGTATAGTTTTTGAAGAGACCGTTCCCGTATCCCTTTGCACACCATCTGTGTATGTTGTAACTCTCGACATTTATGAACAATACTAAACATATCGTGATCTATATCCTGTATTTTTTCATGCTATTATGTTCCTTATGTTCACTGGTACGATAATTTTGCGAGGTAGCATATTTCAATGTCAGAAATGCATTGAACGTTGTGTCGAGTAGAAAGATGACATCGAAAATCTCCATATATATATATATATATATATATATATATATATATATATATATATATATATATATATATATATATATATATATATATATATATATATATATATATATATATATATATATATATATTATGGAAAGTAACTCAGAAATTTTACGTTCAGAAAGAGACTTGAGAGAATTTGGGGTGAACGAAAGACCTGATAAGACGAAAAGACCTAGACTCCATCTTTTCCAGAGCATCATGAGTGGAACCATCTCAGATCTGTGAAACGTACTCCATATTGTGATCCTTCCATGAAAGATTACGAGAAAAAGACATAGCGAGAATATTAAAGACAGACGAAGGTTGTAAATGTCAGAATTGCATTGAACGTTGTGTCTAGTAGGAACATGACATTGAAAATCTCTATATTTTCTCTGCTCTCTGCGAGAAAGACGAGAGGTTGACTACTCCAGTATCACTATCAAAGCTTTAATAATTGTTGTTGACTATATATATATATATATATATATATATATATATTATATATATATATATATATATATATATATATATATATATATATATATATATATATATAATATATATATATATATATATATTACCTCTGATGGGCAAAGGCCTACCAAGTTACTACCAGAGCTAAGAAGCAATCCAAAAATAGGGTCAATTTAAAAGGCCGACATGTCCCGATACACAGAGTTTAAAGATGTGTTAGTCATATGAACTTGTAAAAATAGATGATGGAATTGTGTTCCAGACTTTACCAGTAGAGTACATGTAAGATTGAGCATAGCGGTTAAGTTTGGGGTCGGAGAGGTGGACGCCAAAAGGATGAGAGTATATATATATATATATATATATATATATATATATATATATATATATATATATATATATATATATATATATATATATATATATATATATATATATATATATATATATATATATATATATGCTTCAATTGTATATGTCGGTGCGGTGCGGTGCGTGGTGCGCTGATTCCGGTGCGGTGTGGTGCGCTTAGATTAGAATTTGGTGCGGTGCGGTGCGGAGCACCGCATTTTTCTTCCGGTGCGGTGCGGTGTGGTGCGCAACAAACGACAGTTGGTGCGGTGCGGTGCTCGACGACATGGTGCGGTGCGGTGCGGTGCGGTGCGGAAAATTCCGGAGCTCGGCCAACCCTACTTTGTACTCGTGATGTTCTGAAGTATTTTGTCTGCCTGGAAAGACGGCATATGCCTCTTAGGTCAGGTCAGCTCTCTCAAAAACAAAACAAAAAACGAAGATTTTAAGATTAAACCCTATATATATATATATATATATATATATATATATATATATATATATATATATATATATATATATATATATATATATATATATATATATATATATATATATATATATATATATATATATATATATATATATATATATATATATATATATATATATATATATATATATATATATATATATATATATATATTTTTACTTTTTGCTTTAGTTCCATTTTCTCTTTTACTTTAGTTTACCATTTAATTCTTAGTTTTCTATATTTAAAAGAGAAAATGAAATTAAACGATAAACTAAAGTAAAAAAGAAAATGGAATTAAACATGAACTAAGTAAAAAGAATATATATATATATATATATATATATATATATATATATATATATATATATATATATATATATATATATATATATATATATATATATATATATATATATATATATATATATATATATATATATATATATATATATATATATATATATTATATATTTATATATATTATATATATTATATATATATATATATATATATATATATATATATATATATATATATATATATATATATATAATATATATATATATATATATATATATATATATATATATATATATATATATATATATATATATATATATATATATATATATATATATATATATATATATATATATATATATATATATATATATATATATATATATATATATATATATATATATATATATATATATATATATATATATATATATATATATATATATATATATATATATATATATATATATATCTATATTTTTACTTTCGTTGCTTTTAGTTCCATTTTCTCTTTTACCTTAGTTTACCATTTAATTTCCTTTAATAAGAGAAAATGAAATTAAACGATAAACTAAAGTAAAAAAGAAAATGGAATTAATGAAAACCCTATTCATCTTATCCTATTTTATGGGAATGATATGAAGCGATATCAAAGTTTTCCTTATAAACTTTGGCGATATTCTCCAGACAGAACTGAGACTGAAAGACATGAAGTGGTGAAGAATTTCTCAGATGATATCAGAAAGGAATTAGGGCTTGAAAAATTTGCATTTGTGTTATTAAAAAAAGGGAGATGATCGAGCGGATGCTGAAAACATTATTATTTATGACGCTGTGATAAAAAAAATTAGAACCGGAAGTTGCATACAAATATTTAGGCATATAGGAATCAGAAGCAACAGAGAACGAAATAATTAAGAAGAGAATAAGGAAAGAATACCTAGACAGACAAAGTAATTCTAAAAACTGAATTAAACCCAAAAACAAAATTGAGGCTATCAAGGTACTTAATTGCTATACCACTGTACCAACATACGCGGATTCGGAATTATTGATTGGTTTCAATATGAGATTAATGAATTAAATATATGAGCAAGAAAATTACTACTTGCAAACAAACCTGAATGGAAAAATTAGTATACGGCTAGAATGTACAGTCGTGAACAAAAGTTCGTTCCTATTAGCTGGAAATAAATATTTATATAAAATGGAGATCATCTCAGGTTCAGCCAAAAACAGTTCAATTAAGCCCCTCTCAATGTTTTTATTTCTTTTTATTCAAAATAGAGCTTTTATGAAATGATTTCCATTTTATATAAATATTTATTTCCAGCTTAATAGGAACGAACTTTTGTTCACGACTGTACATGCCTAGACATGAAGGGGTACTATGGAAATACATCTTATAAATGAAATTCACAAGAAGGAAATAATAAGATTACGTGAATATGTAAATGGAAAAGGTACAAAAATATGAATTGGGTAAAAGGACAAGAAGAGCCAAAAGCAACAACAAAACCTCGTCTATACTAAAAAGTGAATGTCTATCTTAATGCATATGTTATAGGAATAGATGAAGAAATGCATAGAGAAGATACAGAATTAAATAATAAAATTCAAAAAATAAAAGATTTACAAAAAAATAGAGTAAAAGCTATTGAGACATAATGGCAAAACCATAAACATGCAAAAGTAGTAGTCCTGCTGAACAAAGTTTATATCAATAAGGAAAAAAATTGTAGAATTAATATCAAAGGAATATTTAAGATTTGAAGTAGAAAGATTACTAATAACAGCCCAAGACAGTGGACTCGGAACAGATTGGTTTTAAAAACTTATAGAAAAACAGGACTGTAGTGATAAATTCAGGATGTGTGGAGTAGGTGAGGAATCTGTTCTACACATATCTGGTTGTGAGACTCTACTTCACAGACAAGTGTAAACAGAAAGACAATGCAATTTACAAACTCTTTCACTACAGATTGTGCAAATACTACAACTTGGAAATAGCAACAGATAACTACAGAAACTTCTCTCCACTGTCAATAGCAGACAACGAACAAGCTCATATCTTCTATGACTACCCAATTCCAACTGAATAGTATCCCATGCAATAGGATAGATATTGTTTTAACAGATAAAAACCTATAACAAATGCTATGTGATCGAAGTCAGTGTCCCATATGATGGAAAGAAAAAAAATACAAATAAAATAACAGTTAAACGAATGTGGAATGTAGAGAAAGTGGAAGCGATACCGATAGTAGTAGATGCATTTGGGGCAATTAAAACCAATCTAACCGCCCATCTAGAGAGATTTCCAATTGGAATAAACAATAGAATTAAGCCTGGAAGCAGTTAGGAAAAGCCAAAGTATAATAAAATTTGTATTAGGTATGTGACTGATGTGATGCAGAGGTGTAATGGATGTCAGCCCATGACCCAAGGTTTAGGGACACACACACACAAAAAAAAAAAAACTTTTCGTTGACTAGTTTTCTTTACAATTTAAATAATATGAATTGGTTCTATCAGTCTCATTTTTATATTTAAAAAAAAGGTAAAATTGGTCAAATAGCTTCTTGTTCTCTTTTGAAAATTATAATTTAAATAACTTAAGATATAATTAACTAATTATGCCTATTTATTAAATTTAATTATTTGTTACGGGAATTGGACATTTAGTGAGTCTACTTATAAAAAAAATGTAACTATAAAGTAAAAACAAATCAAAAAATCATTTGATTTTTTTTTTTATTTTATATAAAAAATATATATATATATATATATATATATATATTATATATATATATATATATATATATATATATATATATAATATATATATATATATATATTATATATATATATATATATATATATTAATATATATATATATATATATATATATATATATATATATATATATATTTATAATATATATAATTAAAAAAATAAAAAAAATTAAAAATATAAAAATAAAACACAAAAGATGTTAACATTGAAGCTAAAAAAGATTATGAACAACGTAGGATTTAAAGCAAAAGGAAAGTGACAACAGTTTCAGAGACTTGCTTCCTGTCTCCCTCATCGGGCCAATACAAAGTCTATGGATGTTCATCACTACAAGACTCCCTTCAAGAATCTAGGTCAGCAATCCATCAACGAAAGCAGACTAGTAAACTAATTGGTCTGCCCAATTTTGTACAACCTACCAGAGGAAAGAGTTGCAGGATGCCATTAGAAGTTGTACCAAATTTTGCTGTTGTATAACAGGTGAAGCCGGAGAGAGTACAGAAGTAGAAGGTGGAGGAAACGGAGGAATATGATAAACTTCTGTAAATTATGGAATGTAAAGCATTGGAAATGGAGATTGTGGAAATCATCTGGTGGGTCTGGAATAAACTCAAAGGAGGCAGGATTCAATCTGTCAATATAGACTACCTTTGTTCAAGTAGGATGCTGAATGATTAAAGTCTTTTCTCGACGACGTAAAACCTGAAAAAGTCCCTCTTAACGAACATGCAACGAGTCTTGATAGTCATCGAGCAAGACAAAAACGAGAGTGCAAGGTTGAAAGATCTTTTGGAATAAATTTGTGTATATTTTGAATGTGTTTGTGAAAGTTTCCACAAAGAACATTGGCGGAGGCAAGAAAGATATGCGAAAAGGTTTGAAGGAAGAGGAGAACGCGAAGGGTCAAAGAGTTCACCCGGAAGATGAAGAGGTGAGCTCTACACCAGGTTCAGATGAAGTTGAATCGAGATCTTCTTTCATAGCTGAGAGAATGCATAGGCAGAGCTTCAGTCCACCGTTCCCGAAAGGGATTGGCAGCAAGCAAAACTTTAGTTGAACGGTCAAACTGCACTTAAAACTTTTCAGGGATTTTAGCATAATAGAAAATTCCAATAATTACAAGGAAGAAGGATGTTCAAAGAGTGAACAAAAATATAATGTCCAAACAAAAGTAAACAGTATATACCTTTTCTTTCAATAGATAAATTGCTTGAATTGCATACTACTCCTACCTCAGAGCTGGTCTTATTTTAATTCTTTGTTTGTCTCGGATGAAATCTTAATTAACCCTTAAACACTAACCTGGGGTATTATATACCCCACACCTCTATTTCACTCTGTCTCTATACGATATTTTTGAGCTACACTTTTTTGGTTCTCAGTACCTTCAAATGGATGTCTGTCCTAATAGGAAAAGGTATTTCAATGTTGCTAACCCAATTAGTTTTTGTTATTTTTGTGCAAAGTCATTTTTACCCTAGGTTAGTGATAGAGGAGGTAGTATTTTCTACAAAGAGATAAAAAAATTATCCCTTAAAGGTACCATCTCGAAATGCCAGGTCCATGATTCTATTCCAATACATTAGACATTTCACATTCCTGTCACATCATTCATAATACGCACTTTCTCAGGGTGCCAGATTTAGCTACTTTTCGAAAAATCTGGCAACCTGTCCTTTTCTGCCTTTGCGTGTAATCCTGCATTCTCAGGGACCTTCCTGACATTTTCTTTGTCGGTTTACGGAGTTGCGCGGGCCCCCGGACCCCCAATTTCCAACCAATTTCAGACGGACTGAACCGCCAAGAAAATGGTCAGGAAAGAAAGTGAGGTGAACGCAGTGATTTTGCAAACTCAGGCAACTTCCTGATACCATTTTTGGCGGGTTCACGGGGTCCCAGCCGGGGCCCCCTCCCAAGACTCTGCTGCTACTTCTTCGGACCTTCCTGCTGGTTCTGCTGATACTACTTCTTCGGACCTTCCTGCTGGTTCTGCTGCTACTACTTCTTCGGACCATACTACTGGTTCTGCAGTTGATAGAGGAGGTCGATTTCGGTCCGTACCTACTCAGGGTACTGTTGTTTACTTCAAGGAGAAGAGCATAACAGCAAAGAATGGCTTTCAAGTAGAATTGTCGGCCATGTAACCCAACAGTATCTCGAACACAATCACATAATATTATACTACCTTGTACTCAAGGGCCAACACTACAAGCACAAAATGCAGACACGCCAGAGAAGTGCTTTTAGCTTGTTTTTTGATGATCAAATAATAAACGAGATCGTAAAGTGGACAAATAAAAAAAATTGAAATAATGAACAAACGTTATAAACGCTAAACAATGTCTCTGACCACTACCAAACCAGCTGAGGTCAGAGCATTATTGGGGATATTGCTTTTCAGTGCTTCTCAGAGGGACAACCATTTGTCCACCCGCGAAATGTTTAATCCAAAAACTGGGAATCAAGTGTACCGTTCAGCAATGTCTGAAGGTCGCTTGCGGTTTGATGACCCCACCACAAGAGATGATAGGAAGAAAACAGACCCATTTGCAGCGATTAGAACAATTTGGGATTTATATCCCAATGTATATCCCCAATAAACCAGCCAAATATGGGATAAAGCTGATATTTTGTAACGACAACAAAAGCAAATATTTGGTAAGGGCTCTGCCATATTTGGGAAAGAAGAGGACAAAATCTGAAGATCCCAAAATTGGACTTGGACATCATTTTACAAAATATCTAACAAAGCCTTACCATCATTCAAACAGAAATGTGACAATTGACAATTGGTTCACGTCCGTGGATCTAGTACAAGATCTCTTACCCAACTGTGGAATGACCCTTGTAGGAACACTAAGAACAAATAAAAAAGAGGTACCTGCTGTAATGAAAGACAAAAAAAAATCGTGATTATGGATCAAGTGCCTTCCTATTTACGAAAGAGATGACTATGTTCTCTTACGTTCCAGCAACATCAAAAACAAAAAAAAAGTTGTTTCTGCTACTATCCTTTTTGCCTTCTCAGCCGAAAGTGTCTACGCAAAGTGGAAAGCCAGAAATGGTAGAATTTTATAACGCTACAAAGGGTGGCGTTGACACATTTGACCAAATGTGTTCAAAATGCACTTGTTCAAGAAGAACAAAAAGATGGCCCATCTGCAACTTTTACGGAATGGTCACTGCGGGTTCAATTAATTCATGGGTAATCTACAACGAAAACACGAGAACCAACAAAAAACAAATGATGAGGCGAAAATACATGATGGATCTCGCATTCCAACTCATCTCCACATATGCTAAACATAGGGCCACTATTCCAACTCTCTCGCGAGCAGTACGGAATATAATTATTGATTTATACAACATAGAAGAAACAATGTTGAACAGGCTGACATTCCTGTTTTGCCAAGATTTTACCCTATGAAGAGTTGCAGCACCTGCACCAGAACGGAAGACAAGAAAACGAAGTATAGATGCTGTCTATGTCAGAAACCAGTGTGCACCAACCATTTTCACCCAGTATGCCTCACTTGTCATAAATGAATGGAGGCTCCAACATACTATCTCCAAGGTATATATATATATATATATATATATATATATATATATATATATATATATATATATATATATATATATATATATATATATATATATATATATATATATATATATATATATATATATATATATATATATATATATATATATATATATATAATATATAATAATAATAATAATAATAATACTAATAATAATAATGAACAATTGCAAAAAAAAAAAAAAAAAAAAAAAAATTGTGACAAAATTTTGACCATTTTTAAATCCCCCTTGGAGAGGTAATTTTCGTTCCTCGAGGTCAAAATGCAACTAAATGGACGGTACTACATCTTCCCTTAGGTACCGGAAGCAAAATTTTTAAAAATAAAAAGTATGTTAAAAAAAAAAATAAATAAATAAAATTTTTTTTTTTTTTTTTTTAAAATGAATATTTTTATATAAAAAAATTAATTGAATTTCATAATTTTATAACTGTAGTTAATAAAATAGGTTATAAAACAAGGTTTTTTAGTAACATTTAATAAAATTTTAAATTAAGTATTTTTAATTAATTTTTTAAATTGGGGTAACATTTACCCCAGGTTAGTGTTTAAGTACAAAAAAAAAAAAGGTTAGTGTTTAAGGGTTAAGAGGTCTGAGGCATTCCGTTACGAACCAGTTTTCCATGAAATGATTCCAAGAACAATACTTTAATTTTAGCTGGAATTGTATTTGTATTTTCTTTTTTTTTTTTAGTTTCATTTGATGAAGTCTGCAAAAGATTATATATGCGTTTATGATTGAGTTCTCTTTTGACCATGAAGTCTGGCGACTTATTCATTAAGTCATTTGAGTCGAAGGGGGATAAGACTTTGTAAGGACATTTTATATTAAAAGAATATAAAACTATTTTTAATTTATTTTTTAAACAATTTATTTAATTTTTAACGAACAATTTAGCGTTACTTTAGGATTTCATTTACGTCAAACTACAAAAAGTGAGTCATCAATAAATACAAAGGAATTGACACCATTATAAATAATTTTATTAATCAAAATCATTTTCTAACTTATTTAACTTTAAATATTTACAATAAAAATAAAAATATAAAATCTTTTTGCAAGTCCTTTTATAAGGAGTTCTCCTTTATGAAATCAAAGGTCAAACCTTGACCCATAAGGATTCAGTTATTTCTCATTTCCCTCTCTCGCCTTCTTTACCCACATCCTAATACCAATCTTGGGCATAAGTGACTTTTTTAAAGTGTCTCTTCCAATTACATTCATAAGTATACTCAGAACATTTAAATAACTTTTTGTTTTTTCAGTCGCCCTTTTAAAGGCTTATTAATAATCACAGTAAACAAACCTCCACTATTAGACCACCTGTTCCTCTTTTATCAGAATCCTAACACAAGCCTTAATATAACAGTACTTTTCCTAATTATCATTAATCACAACTTCAATCATTTGATATAAAGGTGTCTATAAATACTTCATCAAAATAAATTTGCAAATGTGTGAATTTTCCATTGTTCTTAATTTACCTCTTCCCTCCTCTATAAAGCTTCTTGATATTTATCTTTTTCTGTTTCATTATTTCTGATCTTTTCTTCATTTTTATTTCTATCTTAAATAATCATTCATCTTTTTTATAACTTACGTCGATAAAAGTTTCAATCTTTCATGATCGTAAACCCATTTCATAAATTTATCTGGTTTTAGTTTCAAATATTTTTCCATTCCCTTTTTCTCGGTCCTTGAACTGATGTGACATCCATTCCTTAAGTTGTTAAAGTATTCAGAGGATTTATGGCAAGCACAATTAGATGAGATGTGGAATTTCCTTGGGATAATCCGAACTTAATTCTTATATTTATTACTATTAAAGTTACTTTTTCATGCTGAAGGTTTATATGATAACTTCCCATATTTTTATTGCACTGCTTATAAACCTTACAATTTCAGGATTGATTTTCTATATTTAAACAATTTTAATGCAAGTGTGAGGGACACTATCGTAAGATTTTTTATAAATGCTTAGGGTTTTATGTACCTTCTTCGAAGGTCTTTGATTATCATAACTTTCGATGCTTAAGCATGTGTATTTTTAATTGTCCTTTTTGATTACATTCATAGTAGCACTCCGAACATTTAAATATATTAGCATTCCGATGCTTAAGCATGTGTTGTCTTAAGTTTCCTTTCAAATTACATTCCTAGGAACACTCAGAGCATTTAAATAACTTTATATTTCGATGGTTAAGCATGTGTATTTTTAAGAGCCATTTATGATTACATTCAAAGGAACACTTACAACATTCAAATAACTTTACATTTCCATGCGTAAGTATGTGCCTTTTTAAGGCACCTTTCTGATTACATTCATAGGAGCAGTCAGAACATTTAAATAACTTTACATCTCCATGAATAAGCATGTGTCTTTTTAAGCTTACTTTCTGATTACATTCATAGGAGCAGTCAGAACATTTAAATAACTTTGTTTTTTTAAATACTCCTTCCTTGAAGGGTTTTGCTTTAAATGCTCCGCAGTCAAACCTTGACTGTAGGGAGTCATTTGTTTGTAGCTTTATTTTCCCTCTTCACTCCTTAACCACCTCCTAGGACCAATCTCAATATTGAGATGCTCTTTTTTACTACCATCTTAGTTAATTCAAGCGAGGTGATCGACAATGGTAATCTATTTAGTTGTTCAATGAGGCTCTTTTTGATCACGCCCATCGCTCCCACCACTATTGGGATTATTGAGATATTATCAATATCCCACATTCTTCTCATTTCTTGTTTTAATCGAATGTATTTTATTTCCTTCTCTCTTTCATATGCCGCCAAGTTGTTATCGAACGGCACTCCCACCTCTATTATGTAGCATTTTCGTTCCGTTTTGTCTTTGATCACTATGTCAGGTCTATTGTGGGCTACTCTGATGTCTGTTGGAATCGGGCAGTCATAAAAGATCAGAGCCTGGTTGTTTTCTACTATTTCAGGAGGGTTATATTTCCAGTAATTTTGGGCTTCTATTGTTATGTTGTATTTTCTGCACAGTTTAAAATGAATTATTTTACATA
>SEYY01003540.1:0-15000 GCA_009176605.1 Armadillidium nasatum
ATAATGCATTCTGCTGTAGCAGCAGCAAGGGAGTTGAGTGAACTGATGCTTTGACAATGCTGTGTACTGAGGGAGGCAGTTTGTTAATGGAAAGACCTCAGTATGCCCAGCTCTTTGTCAGTTGGTGGAGTACCGAGCTGACCCATCATGAGGGATAAAAGCTGTCTTAGGGTTCAATTCCTTAGGGGTCTCACCTTGCAAAAGGTGAGTGAGTCTCTCCTGATGTGTTGGCCTAAAATGACAGCATGCAAGGCAGAATAAGGGTCTGATAAGGTTTCAAGTGTAGGGAAAGTATTCCTGACAGCCCTTACAACTGTTGATAGCAACAGTGAAAGCAGCGCTCTATTCTTATGGGCAGAAATATAGGAGATTGGCAGTAATGCCTCCAGGTGGTCCATGAACAGTTCCAGGTCATCAGGTATATACTGAGGAAGATGCAGTATTTGAGTGTCAGTGTTACCAGTTTGAGGTGTTTCTGATACCGAATTAGTATCATCAACAGGCATCTTTCCAGTTTATATATGTATATACACTGAGAACCTTTCCACTCAGCTTTCATCTGGGAGGAGGGTATTTTTCCCCCTATATGGCAACAATCTCACATCGTTCCCATTCCCAAACTGTGAAAGAATCCAAGTTTGAATACTAACCACCACAGACCCATTGCAGTGACAATCCAACTGCCTTCTCCCAATGTTTGAAAAATAAAAAAATAAAAAAAAAATTTCTTCTCCAATTTGGTTTCAGGAAACACTGCTCAACATTTGATTCTCTTCTACAATTAGATCATGACATCAGGGAAGTCATCTCCAACACTAAAAAGGTCTTCGCAGTCTTCTTCGACCTTCAGAAGGCATAGTGACTCTACCTGGAGATTGGGAATGAGAGTTTTACTGAAACTTCATTCCATTAGATTGAGAGGTCAGCTTCCCCTCTTTCTCTGGAACCTGATGACCAACATCATTTCAGGTGAGGTTCAACTATGTTTTTTATGGAAGATGGGGTTCAAGGAAACCTTGGCTTACCTTTCTGAGGTGCTTCGCCAAAGAGACATCCCCATTACTGATTCCTACGCCATTCTCAGAAGTTTTACCAAAAGTTGACAGTGATATTGGGTAGAAAACGTATGAGGAGCCAAACTTTGAAGAGTGAAACCCTTGTTGGTAAATTTTTCTTCAGGTACCATCTAATCTTCACAAGGTGATAATCTTGGCCCTAGTACATATTGGTCGCACTCACTTAACACACATTCACTACATGTGGAGAGAGGACCCCTAAACTTGTTTTTTCCAGCCCCGTATTGCAGCATCTCTGTGTGCAGTAACAGCACCTGTACATGCACTCAAAAAATTATTATTGTTGTTGTTTTTAAAGTGATACTTTATTCTAATTTTAAAAAAATTTCATTTTGAAATTTTAGATGTTAAAAAATTTTATTTTTTATTATAATGTTTTTCATTTGTTTTACACAGAGTCTTATCATCAAAGCTGCTGCTGAAGAAAAAGATTTCAAAGAAAAATGTTCTTCAAGAAGTAAATCCCAGAGTGCAGCAGTGCATCAACAAAGCACTAAAAGCATCCTGGAAAACCTGAGTTGTATATTTGTAATTTTAGTTTTAAAAGCAAAGATGAGTTGAAGATTCATTTAAAAACACACAACAAAAAGTTTAAGTGCTCATTGCAGTTATGAATGCAGTTTTAATCCATTAAAAAATCATATGCTGCTCACAGCAATATAAGTTGTATAAATGTTCTGACTTTCCTATTAATGTAATCAGAAAGGACACTAAAATACATATGCTTACTCATGGAAATTAAAATTATTTAAATGTTCTACGGTTCTATGAATGCACAGAAAGGACAATTAAAAAACATTGCTTGCACACACATGTAAATTATTTAAATGTTCTGACTATCATTTAATGTAATCATAAAGGAAACTTAATAACACATGCTTACACATTCAAAGTAAAATTATTTGAATGTTCCGATGCTCCTATAAATGTAATCTGAAAGACACTTAAAAGCACACATACTACACATCAAACAAAAATTATTTAAATGTTCTGACTGTTCCTTGAATGTAATCATAAAGAAGTTAAAAACACACATATTGCACACACAAACGTAAAATATTTAAATGTTCTGATTGTTCTTATGAATGTAATTATAAAGTAAGTTTCAAAGCACACATGCTTACACACGCAAATGTAAAATTATTCAAATGTACCGATGCTCTATGAATGTAATCACAAAGGAAACTTAAAAACACCATGCTTTCACATACAACTGTTAAATTATTTAAATGTTCTGATGTCCTATGAATGTAATCAGAAAGAGCCTTAAAACACTTGCTTACACACACAAATGTAAAATTATTTAAATGTTCTGACTGTTCCTATGAATGTAATCAGAAAGGGCACTTAAAAACACACATGCTACACATGCAAATGAATTATTTAAATGTTCTGACTGTTCCTATGAATGTAATCGGAAAGAACACTTAAATCGACACATGCTTACACATTCAAGCATAAAATTATTTAAATGTTCTGACTGTTCCTTTGAGTGTAATCAAAAAGGAAACTTAAAAACGCACATGCTTTCACACACGAATGTAAAATTATTTAAATGTTCTGACTGTCCTATGAATGTAATCGTAATGGAAGCTTAAAAGACACATGCTTACACACGCAACCGTAAAATTATTTAAATGTTGTGAGTGTTCCTATGAATGTAATCAGAAAAAACACTTAAAATCACACTTGCTTACACATGCAAATGTAAAATTATTTAAATGTTCAGACTGCTCCTTTGAATGTAATTATAAAGGAAGCTTAAAAAGACACTTGCTTAAACATCAAAATATAAAATTAGTTTAAATGTCTCACTGTTTCCTATGAATCGTAATCAAAAAGAAACCTAAACACGCACATGCTTAAGCTATTTAAAAACAGAAAAAACATCTGGGTGTGGTAATTCTTTTCTTCCATAATTTTTTAATTAATTCTTATAAGTACAGTGAGGAGAACATTTATGTATTTTTTCATTTTGGTGTTTTAGCATGTGTCTTTTTAAGCTTTTTTTTAATTACATTCAAAGGAGCAGTCTGAACATTTAAATAATTTTACATTTGCATGTGTAAGCAAGTGTGCTTTTAAGTGTTCTTTCTGATTACATTCATAGGAACAGTTAGAACATTTAAATAATTTTACGTTTGAGTGTGTAAGCATGTGTGCTTTTAAGCTTCCTTTTCGATTAGATTCATAGGAACAGTCAGAACATTTAAATAATTTTACATTCGTGTGTGAAAGCATGTGCGTTTTTAAGTTTCCTTTTTGATTACACTCAAAGGAACAGTCAGAACATTTAAATAATTTTATGCTTGAATGTGTAAGCATGTGTCGATTTAAGTGTTCTTTCCGATTACATTCATAGGAACAGTCAGAACATTTAAATAATTCATTTGCATGTGTAAGCATGTGTGTTTTTAAGTGCCCTTTCTGATTACATTCATAGGAACAGTCAGAACATTTAAATAATTTTACATTTGTGTGTGTAAGCATGTGTGTTTTTAAATGTCCTTTCTGATTACATTCATAGGAACAATGAGAACATTTAAATAATTTTACATTTGTATGTGAAAGCATGTGTGTTTTTAAGTTTCCTTTGTGATTACATTCATAGGAACAGTCAGAACATTTGAATAATTTTACATTTGCGTGTGTAAGCATGTGTGCTTTGAAACTTACTTTATAATTACATTCATAAGAACAATCAGAACATTTAAATAATTTTACGTTTGCGTGTGTAAGCATGTGTGCTTTTAAACTTTCTTTATAATTACATTCATAGGAACAGTCAGAACATTTAAATAATTTTATGTTTGCATGTGTACGCATGTGTGCTTTTAAGTGTCCTTTCAGATTACATTTATAGGAGCAATCGGAACATTCAAATAATTTTACTTTTGAATGTGTAAGCATGTGTTTATTTAAGTTTCCTTTATGATTACATTTAAATGAGCACTCAGAACATTTAAATAATTTTACATTTGCATGTGTAAGCATATGTGAGATTAAGTGTCCTTTCTGATTGCATTTATAGGAGCAGTCAGAACATTTAAATAATTTTACATTTGCATGAGTAAGCATGTGTATTTTCAAGTGTCCTTTCTGATTACTTTCGTAGGAACAGTCAGAACATTTATACAACTTTATATTGCTGTGAGCAAGCATATGATTTTTTAATGTTGATTTAAAATTGCATTCATAACTGCAATGAGCACACTTAAACTTTTTGTTGTGTGTTTTTAAATGAATCTTCAACTCATCTTTGCTTTTGAAACTAAAATTACAATTTCTACAACTCAGGTTTTCAGGATGATACTTTTTAATGCTTTGTTGATGCACTGCTGCACTCTGGGATTTGCTTCTTGAAGAACATTTTTCTTTGAAATCTTTTTCTTCAGCAGCAGCTTTGATGATAAGACTCTGTGTAAAACAAATGAAAAAGACTATTATAATAATAATAATAATAATAAAACAATTTTTTTAACATATCTAAATTTCAAAATTAAATTTTTTTAAATTTAGCATAAAGTATCACTTTAAAAACAACAACAATAATAATTTTTTGAGTGCATGTACAGGTGCTATTACTGCACACAGAGATGCTGCAGTACTGGGCTGGAAAAAACAAGTTGAGGGGTCCTCTCTCCACATGTAGTGAATGTGTGTTAAGTGAGTACGACCAATATGTACTAGGGCTAAGATTATCACCTTGTGAAGATTAGATGGTACCTGAAGAAAAATTTACCAATAAGGGTTTCACTCTTGAAAGTTTGGCTCCTCATACGTTTTCTACCCAATATCACTGTCAACTTTTGGTGAAACTTCTCCTGAGAATGGCGTAGTAATCAGTAACGGGGATGTCTCTTTGGCGAAGCACCTCAGAAAGGTAAGCCAAGGTTTCCTTGAACCCCATCTTCCATAAAAAACATAGTTGAACCTCACCTGAAATGATGTTGGTCATCAGGTTCCAGAGAAAGAGGGGAAGCTGACCTCTCAATCTAATGGAATGAAGTTTCAGTAAAACTCTCACTCCCAATCTCCAGGTAGAGTCGATATGCCTTCTGAAGGTCGAAGAAGACTGCAAAGACCTTTTTAGTGTTGGAGATGACTTCCTTGATGTCATGATCTAATTGTAGAAGAGAATCAAATGTTTAGCAGTGTTTCCTGAAACCAAATTGGAGAAGAAAAAATTTTTATTTTTTTTTTATTTTTCAAACATTGGGAGAAGGCAGTTGGATTGTCACTGCAATGGGTCTGTGGTGGTTAGTATTCAAACTTGGAATCTTTCACAGTTTGGGAATGGGAATGATGAGATTGTTGCCATATAGGGGGAAAAATACCCTCCTCCCAGATGAAAGCTGAGTGGAAAGGTTCTCAGTGTATATACATATATAAACTGGAAAGATGCCTGTTGATGATACTAATTCGGTATCAGAAACCTCAAACTGGTAACACTGACACTCAAATACTGCATCTTCCTCAGTATATATCTGATGACCTGGAACTGTTCATGGACCATCTGGAGGCATTACTGCCCATAAGAATAGAGCGCTGCTTTCACTGTTGCTATCAACAGTTGTAAGGGCTGTCAGGGATACTTTCCCTACACTTGAAACCTTACCAGACCCTTATTCTGCCTTGCATGCTGTCATTTTAGGCCAACACATCAGGAGAGACTCCCTCACCTTTTGCAAGGTGAGACCCCTAAGGAATTGAACCCTAAGACAGCTTTTATCACTCATGATGGATCAGCTCGGTACTCCACCAAATGACAAAGAGCTGGGCATACTGAGGCCTTTCCATTAACAAACTGCCTTCCTCAGTACACAGCATTGTCAAAGCATCAGTTCCCTCAACTCCCTTGCTGCTGCTACAGCAGAATGCATTATGAGTACCTTCTCTCTCTCTATCTTCAATTTCAAGATCTTGTCCTCGATCTCCCTCCAGCAAAAGAACTCCTGATATGTGCTATTACCATTGGATTTTTGGTAATGACGCACAAAAGTGTGTTCTTCCTTTTCCTTTCAGGGGAACCACCAGGTCAATCAATAGAGGCGGCTATTGAGACTGGTCCATCCACTGCTCACACACCACCATCATCTTCGAATCTTTGACCCTTCTACTTCTCTGTTTTCTTGTTGATACCAGGGCCTAAATTTCACTCCTGCTAAAGGACTCTTACTCTTTTGTACCTGTTCCAGGTGTGGCTTTGCAAGTAGCAAATGGTACTCCGATTTCTATGTAAAGTTGGTGAAGTTGCACCTTGGATCTCAACCTGAGGACTTTTCTATGGATCTTTGTCATTGCTGTGGTTCAACAACCTATCCAAGGAGCAGATTTCTTACAGCACTTCAGTCTTGATGTGGACATTAGCAACTGACATTTAGTCAATAGTTCTACATCTCTCAAGGCTCAATGTGACCTCTCCACTACTCAACACATTCGGATCTCCATCGTCGGCCTTTCTGTTTCTCCATCTTCTGAGTACTCTTCCTTTCTTTACAATATTTTCCTTCCCTTATCAAGCCTTGTTCTTCTCACACTCCTGTGAAACACAATGTGGAGCACCACATTGAAACCTTGGGCGCACCCACTTTTGCTCATCTTCACAGTCTTGCACCTGAGAGCAAGGTTGTTCATGCAGAGTTCAACCACATGTTTAAACTTGGGATCATTTGTCCTTCTAAATCAGCTTAGAGTTCACCACTCCATCTCATCCCCAAGGCCACTCCTGGTGACTGGCATCCTTGTGAGGATTATCGTGCCCTAAATACTGCGACCGTTCCTTGAAAGGTACCACCTGCCATACATTCAGGACTTTATGTTTTATCTTCAAGGCAGTTTTGTCTTCTCTAAAGTGGATTTGGCACGTGCTTACTACCAAATCACCATAGCATTGGAAGACATTCCTAAAGCAGCTGTGATAACTCCCTTTAGCTTGTGCGAATTTCTTTGTATGTCCTATGGACTTCGCAATGACACTCAGACCTTCCATAGGTTCATGGATTCTGTGCTCTGTGAACTTCCCTTCTGCTGGGCTTATCTAGATGATCTTCTAATTGCTTGTCCTTATCCTGAGCTTCAAAAACAACTTTCTGCTGTCTTCTCCAGATTGCAAGAATTTAGCATCAAGGTTAATCCTGACAAATGTGTATTAGAAATTGAGTCCCTACCCTTTCTAGGACACATTATCTCTGCACAAGGAGTTCTGCTACTCCAAGATCAAGACTCAGTGACTAGCAATTTTCCAATTCTAGAAACTATGGCAGTTCCTGGGCATGATAACTTTTCATCATCACTGAATTAGTTCGGCTGCAGCTCTTCCTACACCTCTTACTTCTCTTCTTAAGAGGATAAGAGGCCAGTCAATCATTGTTCCTTGGACCATCGCCACTCGTCTAGCTTTTCATGATGCAAAGACTACACATTGCTGATGCTACTCTTCTTGTCTATCTGCAAGAGTCTGCCTCCATTCACCTTTAGGTCAACGCCTCAATTTTTAAATTGGGGGTGTCTTGCAGCAATACCAGAAGGGCATTTGGTTGCCTCTTGCCTTCTTTTCCAAGAAGCTTCAGCTGGTTGAGACATGGTACAGTCCTTTCAGTTGTGAACTTCTTGCGATTTATCTTGCCATTAGTCATTTTTGCTACTTTCATGAGGGACATTCCATTCATGCTTTGACTGACCATAAGCTGATCCCCTTCGCTATGCAGTCTCACAAAGTCAATCTCCTTGTGAGGCACGTCTTCTTGAATACATCTCACAGTTTACCACAGATATCAGACATATTCTTGGCATATGTCTACTGGTTCTCCTTGTATTTTTGTTTCTTCATCCTTCAGGAAATAAGTCTTCAACTCTGATTGATGACTTGTCACATCTGAGTATTACGGCAACACAAAAACTCATAGCTTCCAGGTTCATGTAGAACAAACATTCATAGCGAACATCAAGACTTGGGCAAGTGCTTGCCTTTCTTGCCAAAGAAATAAGATACACAATACAACAAGCCCTCTCTTGGTGCTTTCTTCCTCCATTTGAGATTCCAATACATTCACATTGACCTCTTCGGTCCTTTGCCTTCTTTCAATGGTTTTTTTTTATCTTCTCACCTGCATCAACCGCTTTATACATTGGCCTGAAGCCATCCCTCTCTCTGACATCAAGGCTGAGAGGTTGCCAAAGCTTTCTTGGCCACTTGGGTGTCTCGTTTCGGTGTACAAGACACAATCACAACTGACCAAGAACATCAGTTTGAGTCCTTTTTATGGAATGACATCATCTCTTTTAGGAACCACTCATATTCAAATTACTGTTTACCACCCTTCTACTAATGGCATGGTGGAATGCTTTCATCATCAGATGAAAGTTTCTCTCACTGCACATCATACAGATGATCAATGGATTTAAGCTCTTCCTTTTGTTCTTCTTGGCATTTATTCTGCTATGAATGAAGATTTGCAGTGCACAGCTTGCAAACTCGTCTATGGTTCTCCTTTTCATCTTCCAGGTGAATTTTTTGATTTTTCTAGTTTCTCCTGCTGATCTTTTAGCTATCTACAGATGAATGTCATATCAACACAACATGTCTCCAGCACTTTCATATTGGCATATTCAATTACCTGGATGTTAAATTTTCAAATCCTGGCCTGCGATTCCCTGATATAAAACCTTTTTATTTCTATAATTGGGGGTACATGAGGAGCCTCATTTTTGACACACCTGTCAAGTCAGAGGAGAATCTTATAGAAAGAATTGTGCTTCATCTACAGATATTGTCGAAGTCCCAGGCCTCTTTCAAAACATAAGACAGTCACTACAACATTGGCATCACATTTGCATTGACAATGTTAGGTTTGACTATCAGTGTTTGATTTTCCATTGTATACCTACTCTTGACCTTTATGTGCACTATCTAGTAAACTAAACATTTACTGAAACTGACACTTTGCCTATTTCACTCTTCCCTACTCATCATTAAATTTTATATCTAATTTTGGAACACCTTTTATATATATACGTATATATATATATATATATATATATATATATATATATATATATATATATATATATATTATATAATATATATATATATATATATATATATATATATATATATATATATATACTATATATATATATATATATTGAAAAGAAGTTTCATTATATCTTTTATCCCATAATAAAAATGACAGATAAAGATAAACTTGTAAAAAGTTTGAAATCTGACAGAAAATGATAAAGATAAAGTAGAGAAAAAAAGAAAGGAAAGTTCTAAAATTAAGATGATCAAATTAATAAAGAATTCTAATTTTTCATAATCCTGAAAACTCGGGTAAGTAGAAAAAAAAATAACATTTTTGTATTAAAAAAAAGAGAAAAGTTTTAGAGAATATTTTAAAGTGTTAAAATACTGAAGCGTAAATTTATTTTTTGGGGGAAATAGAGTAAGAATAAAAGTAATTTTCTGTCTGCTTTATTTTTAAGGTCCCATTTTAGGAGGCAAAGACCAAATCCTATTTTTTGGAGAAAGAAAAGATCAAATTCCACTTTGGGAGTCAAGAAAACAGGTATTTTTGGCATCGCTTCATCCCTAATATATATATATATATATATATATATATATATATATATATATATATATATATATATATATATATATATATATATATATATATATATATATATATATATATATATATATATAATATCAAATGAATTTACAAATACTTAAATAAAGAGAAAATGTTGTTATTTTATTCATATTTCATTTATATTTAATTATTGTGAAAAAAACCCAAAGTGGGGAAAAGTGTTTTTTTTCAAGTGGGCTTTTTTTGAAAAATTCCAGGTCTATTTCTCCAAAGTGGGTCCATCTGTGCCAACCCTATTAGTGTCTGACTGAAGAAATGTGATATCGATATGAAAAGCATTAAGCAACTTTTTTGAACATTTTGTTGCAAAGAACAATAGTGTTTTTCCAATTACCGTAATATCAAATGTACACATCTTAATTGCAGTCATAATCTTTGCTTTCACTATAAACAAAGATGATACAGCATAAAATTAGTATTTTTCAATTTATTTTTGAATCTATTAAAAGAATGAGAAAAGCCGAGACACTCAAGCATTTTTCATAGTCATATGTTTTACAAAAAATATTACTGAAAACAAGAATGTTTCCAGTTAGTGGAAGTTTACAAAATATATACACAAGAAAGCAAATAAACTTCCATAAGGGTTTGTATATATTTTAGGTAATTCATTGTTGTCTGCAAAACTTGAGGTTAATTTAGGATCCACTCAATGTTTTGTCTTATATAAAATAAATTGAGAAACAAATTGGAAGATGAAGAAGTGCTGCAGCTCATTTGAGTACACAAAGAATTCCAAAATCATGAAGGAAATGAATTTTAATTTCACTACTAATTAGAAATTATATAATAGATTTTTTTTGGCACTATTTTAAAGGAATAAATTTATTTTTCTTTGTAATTAAAAGATATTTTGGTACATTTAAAAACCAGATCTTTCTAATTTCAACAGTCACAAATACTGAGTCATGTTTACAATGGTGAATAGTAACCTATATACTGTATGTAATAGATTCTATAAAAGAAATTGCAAGTTTTATTTAAAAAGGTAATATTTCAATTTTCAATTATAAAATAAATTTTAAATTTTAAACCAAAATGGTGCAGTAAATTACAACAATTTTTTTTAAAGCTTTTTTTAATTTTCTATAAGTAATGGATGGTACTTGTTGGTTTTGAGTTGTGGTTGCCTGAACTATATTTTTATTTGTATTTGTCTGTTAAAATATTAAGTAAATTATATATATATATATATATATATATATATATATATATATATATATATATATATATATATATATATATATATATATATATATATATATATATATATATATATATATAATATATATATATATATATATATATATATATATATATATATGATATAGGACTCGAGAATATTCTGTAGTCATATGTAAAATAAAAATATTACTAAAAATATAAATTGAGTAATTTATAAAAAAATTAAGATACAAGATAATATTAAAAGTTTTATTTATGTGTGTATGTGTATGTGTGGTAATTTAATGTCATCATTTAAGATCATAGTCAATTGTGAGAATTTTAATATTTGGTCTTTCATGAAATAAAATGTTAAACAGACTGCAAGATGAAAAAGTGCTAAAGTTTGTCAAGAGTAGATTATAAATAAAAATAATATTTATTTTACTATTTAATTTACTCTAATTTAATTATGTAGAGTTTCAAATGTAATTTTTTATATTTTGGCACATTTAGGAATTAGATTTTTCTTCTATCAGGAGCATATGTATGAAATCATTATTACTATAATGATAATTAGCACTCTATATATACTGTGTCATAAAGTGTATATGTATTAAATTCTGTTAGTTGAATTTTTTCACAAAAATGTGTACAAAAAAAATATAATTGGTCATTTTATTTGTCTTATTCTATATACCTTCAATTGACTTTTGTTATTATAATAAGTTTAAAATTATTATAAACTTAAGACTTTAAGTCTATGTTAATTCTCTATTCATACCTGACTTTCATCTAATAAGAAAATTTGCTCAAAATGTTGATCATTCTGCGTTTCCTCCTTAACATCCAAAGTCTCATCTTTGACTTCGATTTTGCTTTCAACATTATTTAGAAAACACTCCCTTTCCTATTAAAAAGATTTTTAATTAAAACACTGAAATTTTTTCTGACACTAATAATAATAATAATAATAATAATAATAATAATTTTCATACCTGATTTTCTTCTAATTGTAAATCTTGCTCATTGTTTGAATAATCATCTGCGCTTAATAAAAACTCATCTTTCACAAGGACTTCACTTTTAATATCCATGATTTGACTTATTTAAATTTTTTTTTGTTTAAAATATTTCAAACTGATCAAAAATCTTCCTGCATTCAAAGAAATGAATTAAAATGTAAGTTGAGCATTGTGTTAAGGAAAATTAAACTTTTGAACTAAAAAAAAAAAAATGTTGAACCTCAAATAAACAGTTGATACTCGTCACCATCTTCCAAAAAAAAAAAAATATCAAAACAAAACTTTTTTTAATAAAAATTTTAAATTTTTATAAATAATTTAATATTTATAATTTTGAATAAAATATAAATAAGAATTATTAACTTTGATTTTTTTAAAAATTTCCTTTTTTTTTTTTTCTTTTTTTTTAATGATTCATGTGTGTAAAAGTTTTGGGGCTATATTCTTCTGGTTCTCAGACTCCATCCAAAAATTACAATTTTGTTCAAAATTTAACTAAAATGAATGAACTCACAATTGTATTTGAGTTCTATTTTCTCCTCACCTACAATATACATTTAAAAAAAAAAAATTTTTTTAGGATTCATAACTAGTCTATTACATCTAAACCTTCACTCAAAGTTTGTGTTAGGACTGGGAAGGTGACTAGCAAGAGTACAATGTCAACAAAGTAGAGAATAAGTGGAAATAGTTAATATACTTTCAGCAGTTTCAAAATAAAATCTATCATAGAATTCTGCTTATCTATATTACTTTTTATAGCACAATTTTAATCTTTTTATTTATTCATTTTTTTATTGTACAAAAGAACTCTAGAATGATTCATTATACTTTTATTTGTTTTAATGAATTTATTTTTTTGTACTCATAGATTTTAGAGTAAAAAATATCTGAACTTATTATTTTCTCCTCACCTACAATATACATTTAAAAAAAAAAAAAAAAATTTAAGATTCGTAACTAGTCTATTACATCTAAACCTTCACTCAAAGTTTGTGTTAGGATTGGGAAGGTGACTAGCAAGAGTACAATGTCAACAAAGTTGACAAATTTATATCATACAATATACAAGATTTTTATTTTCATATTTATAAATCTTGATATGTTCACATGATAGGATGATGAATCAAAATCGGTATTGAGAATCAAAAAACGTATAATTTTCATGGAAACAGAATCAGCATCGGAATACATAATTTTTCTTCAACTTGTCTGATTCCTACATTTCTTGTTATTTTAAAATATAAAACAAATTTTGCAAAAAAAATATCAACTCTAGCTTTGCTTCCCCCTTTTTCCCTCCTATAGTATCTTCTGATGGGTACAACTGCTGTTTTACCTTCTTTTAAAGCTGAACTCTTCACTCAAACTTTTACCTCTAATTCAACCTTTAATGATTCTGGAGCTATTCCTCCTCCTTCAACCTCCTCCATTTCATTTATGCCCAAAATTATAATTTCTTCTAAAGATGTCATTCCTGCTCTGAGCTTAATACTAAGAAAGCGTATGGTCCTGATGGTATTTCTTCTGTGATTCTCAAAACTTGTACTTCTGAGCTTTTACCCTGCCTTGGTAAACTATTTTGTTTCTATCTATCTACTTCAGCTTTTCCTTCTTGCTGGCAACATGCACTCATTCAGCCTGTGCTGAAGAAGGGGGATCCCTCTTAACCCTCCAACTACTATCCCATTTCTTTGACCTCCGTTCTCTCTCAAGTTTTTGAATCTATCCTTAACTGGAAGATTTGGAAGCATCTCAATTCTTCCAAGCTTTGATTGACAATATGGCTTTCGTATAAGATGCTCTAATGGTGATCTTTTTTCTCTTCTCTCTAACACCTGGTCTTCCACTCTTTGGCATTTTGGTGAATCTTTTACTGTTGTGCTGAACATATTGAAAGCCTTCAATAGAGTCTGGCAAAAAGCTTTGATTTCTAAACTTCTCTTACGGAATCTATCCTCATCTCCGATTTTCTTTCTGGTCATTCTATAGATACTGTTGTGTTCCTCAGGGTTCTGTCCTATCCCCAAAACTTTTCCTAATTTTCATTAATGATCTTTTCTCTATTACTTCACCACCTATCCACTCCTATGCTGATGACTCCACCCTTCATTACTCCTTTCAGTTTGAAAGACACCCCACCACTTCCAGAAGCATGTAACTGACGCTAGAATGGTGGCCTTGGAGCAACTGACCTCTCATCTTTCTTGAATTTCAAATTGGGGATGTGAAAATATGGTTCTTTTCAATAACTCAAAAACTAAGTTTCTCTATCTCTTTTCTTGACACAACCTTCCACACAACTATAATGTCTTTGTTTAAAACTGATTATACTGCTGCTCAGATAAACGCATTAACCAAAAAGGAATAAATTTTATTGATATCTTAATCATAATCTACTTCTGTTAAAGTAAGTTTATTTTCAAATTCCTTCCACTTCCTATCATCTATAATCTAATATGGACCTTTTTTCCTATCTATGTAAATAGTACTTGAAAACAGAAGCACCGGAAAATGTTCCCTACCTAAGGTGTCTTGATAGGTAGACCAGGTGAAAGAGCCAATCATGTTTGCTGTTGAAAAAGATAAGTCCAATGCTGACATACTCCTAGAAATATCTGATACAAATGTTGGATTAGCCTTGATTTAATAATAATAGATTTCACTTGATATATAACTCAAAAAGTTGTTCACCACTATCATTATTATGATTCGCATCCACAATGAATGATATGAATTAAAATCTCCAAGTAATAATAAGGAAGTGCTACCCCGAAACTGCATGTCTGTTAAGTTAGCAAAAGATTTTAGCTAAAGATTTTTTTAAGGACAAACTTCAGGGGACAATTAGGACAGACAACCACAGTGTAAAAATAAACAAATAAATAAGAAATAGTAAAATATATTTAAAAATAATAATACCCAAATTGTCGTCTAGAAAACCATTTATCTACAGGGGGCTCTACCCACCGTACCCCCGACCCGTGAGTGATGATATATATTTTTAAAATTATTTTTAATTTTATTTATTTATTTTTACACTGTGGTTGTCTGTCCTATTTGTCCTCTGAAGTTTGTCGT
>SEYY01003540.1:20000-36649 GCA_009176605.1 Armadillidium nasatum
TCGAACACGAATAGCAAAAATCAAAGTCGAGAACATGCTTAATCAAGAAAGAATAAGAAATGGTGATAGATAATCTCATGCATTGAGCAGAAGAAAATTGTTACTTGCTGCAAATTTTTTTTCTAAGAAACTAAAGATACGAAAAGGTGGAGAAAGAGAAAAAAAAGAATAGAATGTTCATGGAAGACACTGATAAATTTTGCAAAAAATTGCATCAGAAATAAGGAAGTAGTGCGGAAAATACCACATAAAGAACAGTATGAAAGGTTCTGGAAAAACATCTGAGAAAATAAATATACAACATAATGAACAAGCAGAATGGATCCAAGAAATAAAAACTCAACCAATGAATGTTGATATTGAAATCATTCAAAAATAAAAATATCCGAAGGGAGAAATATCATTAAAAGAACAAACAAATGGAAATCACCAGGTATTGACAAAGTATAAAATATATGGATAAAAAAGAAAATCATTCTTAATGGCCCTCTAACAGAATTTTACAATCGAATAATAGAAGAAAATGAGGAGATGCCAGAATGGGAGAAACAACGCTGCTCCCAGAATCAGACAAAACTGGAGCAAATTATAAAAACTTTGGGTTTAGCTTTTATTAAAAGACCTGAAAGAGAATGGTCGTAATTAGTGTTACAATTAAATAATAAGAGGAGACTTACTATGAACTGTTTCTTAAGAAACGATGGCTCTAGAAGTTCCTTCATATACGAATTCAATATAATTAAGAACGTTACGCAGTTATATATTTGAGTAGAAGGCAATAGATATGATAGCAAGAAAGAGTTGAAAAGAAAAAATATATAACTCATACCTTATACCTTCGAATTTTGAGGACTTGTAATGAACAAGCAAAAACTCTTACATTTTTAATAACGTCTAGACTCGAAAATGATTTGATAAAAGGCGTTTCTTATTTAACCAGCAGTTGTTTGTTTTGTTGAAAAAATGTGCTACATCGATACAAAAAACAAATCACTCTACAAAACCCTATCAAGAACTTAAAATATATATAAAGTATATACACTATATAAATTAGTGAAAGCATATAAACAGTTTTTATATCCTCCCACTGAAGAGTTGCAATGAGAGCAGTATCATTGCAATTACTAAAATTAATAAAACACTACAAATAAGATAAATTCCTGTGAAGGAATTCATGACACTTGACAGCAGCATGTCTAAGTGGTCTTTCTCTGATTGACCTTGTCTGAGGTTGAGTTTTAGAGATTTAAGCTGAGCAAGGTAAATTTATACCTGAAGTTGAAGGCTGAACATCTGGGACAGCACTATTACCATTATCTTGAACTGAATTTGAAGGTGAGGGATCAATTTGATCTGAAGTCTCATCTTTCTTGACTGTCTGCAAACTCTGCATTAGATAAGTCACTGCAGATTTGATCATCGGCTTCACCACTGGTTACAGAATGAGTGATAGACAGCTCTAAAGGGTAAAGATGGCAAAACGTTTGTCCATCTCCCCTTTTAACCAAAACACTTCTAATCTTATTATCATGACCAACGATAACATCCAAAACTCTGCCCAAAAGCCAGAAGGGTCTTGGCTTATTGGGTGTCTGAATCAAAACGATGTCTCCTACCTTTATTCTGTTGGTCCATTCTGACTGGTAGAGATTTCTACTTGTTTGGCGTAAATTTAATAAATAAGACTCATACCATAATTGCTTAAAGGTTTCTAATACTTTTCCTTGAGTACTTAGAGTTATGGATAGGTCTTGCTGTGAAGGAGGAAGCTGTTTCCATATAGGTAAGGAAACTTCATTGAATATAAGGTTTGAGTTGCCATAAGGCTTTAAAAAGGAATTTGGAGAAATGATTTCCAATTCATTTTCTGATGACCTATAAGTCAAAGGTCTTGAATTAACAACATTAATAATATTTGAAATAGTTGTTAACAATTGATAGTAAGTTAAGGTTGCTTTACCTATAGTTTTATATAGACATCCCTTAACCACTCGTATCATTCTTTCCCAAACTGAGCCTACCCAACTACTGTACAGAGGAATCTTATAATGTTTGATGTTGTTCATGCGCATATGCTCAGAGAACATGTCTGAAGACAATGGATTCTAACAATATATCTCCTCCTTGTTTGAAAGTTCTGGCATTATCTGAATACAGACTGGAAGGTATGACCATATATATTTGTGAACCGTTGAAAAGAAAGTAAGAATGACTCAGCAGACATATCTGGAAGAACATCAATGTGAATAGCCCTAATATTAAGGCATGTGTAAATTAATAAATACATTTTTCTGAGTTCCTTATTATCATCCTCTACAAAGAGGTGTCCAGTGAAGTCCACACCAGTATGATCAAAAGGACGCACAAAATTCACCCTATGATGAAGGAAGGTTTGTCATTTTGGGATATTTAAAGGGAATACTATTAAATTTTTTTTGCAAGCGATGCATTCAGACAAAACATTTTTCACAGCTTGTCTGGCCTTGGCAATACAGAAACCATGAGATCTGATAAAGTTGATGGTAGCTTGAACATCTAAATGCTGACACCTAGTATGAAAATCTCTGATTATCAATTTAGTGAGGTTTACTTTTAACTTAAAACTTATTTTTGTTTTTAATAAAAGAGCACAAATAATTTAACACAAATTTATTGAGAAAAAAGTGACAAATTTAAAGATTTACAATTTTTCTTTTGGCTCTGAATGAGGAACAACCATACGCCTTCTGATAATCAATCAAAACTAACTAACTATATATATATATATATATATATATATATATATATATATATATATATATATATATATATATATATATATATATATATATATATATATATATATATATATATATATATATATATATATATATATATATATATATATATATATATATATATATATATATATATATATATATATATATATATATATATATATATATATATATATATATATAGTATATATATATATATATATATATATATATATATATATATATATATATATATTATATACTTAATCTCTATTTTCCAATTTTTTATTTCTTTATATCTGCTTCGTCAGTTTTACTCTCACTAATTACTGCATGTTGTTTCTGCTTCATATTTCCATGTTTATTGAGTATGTGTCTAAGTAAACATCTTTTGTAATTGCTTTCAAATTTGCATTTTAAACAATGAAATAATTTCACACTTCCATGCTTCAGCATGTGGGTTTTTAACCCTGCTTTATAATTACATTTATAGGAACACTTTGAACATTTAAATGACTTCTTATTTTCATGATTTTGCAAGTGGATTTTTAAGCTTCCTTTATGATTACATTCATAGGAACATTGAGAACATTTTAATAATTTTGCGCTTTGATGCTTCAACATATGTACTTTTAATTGTCCTTTATGATTACATCCATAATGGCAGTGAGGACATTTAAATAATTTTATCTTTTTATGATTCAATAAGTGGATTTTTAAGCTCCCTTTGCAATTGCATTCATAGCTGCAGTGAGAACATTTAAATAATTTGACATTGCTGTGAATTATCAAATGTTGTTTTAATGTTGATTTAGAATTAGACTCATAACTGCAATGGGCACATTTAAACTTCCTTTTTTCATGTGTCTTTAAATAGATTTTAAGATCTTCTCTACTTTTAAAACAAAAATTACAAAATCTGCAATTGAACTTTTCAAGGAGAGTCTTTTTAATGGTTTGATCACGTTTTTCAATGGTTTGATCACGTATTGTTTCTTGCTTCATATTTCCATGTTTATTAAATATGTGTCTAAGTAAACAGCTTTTGTAATTGCTTTCAAAGCTGCATTTTAAACAATGAAATAATTTCACACTTGCATGCTTAAGCATGTGGGTTTTTAACCCTGCTTTATAATTACATTTATAGGAACACTTAGAACATTTAAATGACTTCTTATTTTCATGATTTTGCAAGTGGATTTTTAAGCTTCCTTTGTTATTACATTCATATGAACATTCAGAACATTTAAATAACTTTTCGCTTCGATGCTTCAACATATGCACTTTTAATCGTCCTTTATGATTACATCCATAATGGCAGTGAGGACATTCAAATAATTTTATCTTTTTATGATTCAATAAGTGGATTTTTAAGCTCCCTTTGCAATTGCATTCATAGCTGCAGTGAGAACATTTAAATAATTTGACATTGCTGTGAATTATCAAATGTTGTTTTAATGTTGATTTAGAATTAGACTCATAACTGCAATGGGCACATTTAAACTTCCTTTTTTCATGTGTCTTTAAATGGATTTTCAGCTCTTCTCTACTTTTAAAACTAAGATTACAAAATTTGCAACTGAACTTTTCAAGGGAGTCTTTTTAATGGTTTGATCACGTTTTTCAATAGTTTGATCACGTGTTGTTTCTTGCTTCATATTTCCATGTTTATTAAGTATGTGTCTAAGTAAACATCTTTTGTAATTACTTTCAAATTTGCACTTTAAACAATTAAATAATTTTACACTTCCATGCTTAAGCATGTGGGTTTTTAACCCTGCTTTATAATTACATTTATAAGAACACTTAGAACATTTAAATGACTTCTTATTTTCATGATTTTGCAAGTGGATTTTTAAGCTTCCTTTATGATTACATTCATAGGAACATTGAGAACATTTTAATAATTTTGCGCTTTGATGCTTCAACATATGTACTTTTAATTGTCCTTTATGATTACATCCATAATGGCAGTGAGGACATTTAAATAATTTTATCTTTTTATGATTCAATAAGTGGATTTTTAAGCTCCCTTTGCAATTGCATTCATAGCTGCAGTGAGAACATTTAAATAATTTGACATTGCTGTGAATTATCAAATGTTGTTTTAATGTTGATTTAGAATTAGACTCATAACTGCAATGGGCACATTTAAACTTCCTTTTTTCATGTGTCTTTAAATGGATTTTCAGCTCTTCTCTACTTTTAAAACTAAAATTACAAAATCTGCAATTGAACTTTTCATGGAGAGTCTTTTCAATGGTGTGATCACGTGTTACTGACGTCAGAGGTGTACTTCTTGAAGTACTTTGCATTTTGGAACATTTTTCTACTTCACCAACATCGCCAAAGTGTGTCTGTACAAAAACAGTAATAAAACACATCACAAACATGCTTCATAAAATTTATATATTACACAAAAAGTTTTTGACGTTAAACAAACTTCAACTTTTCATAGTAAATACACGAGTATAACTATTATTATTAATATATATAAAATTCTAATAATAATAATAATAATAATAATAGTCATTTGTAACCGTACCTTTAATTCCGTTTGACTCAACTTGTTGAGAAGAACCAAAGGATATTTTGACTTGACAAGTTGAGAGAAGAATTTTTCTTCATCGGATTCGAGTTGTTCCTCTAAACATTTGTCATTTATTTTATTCAACAATGAAGAAACATTTCTGAGGGTTGTAAATTCCTGTAAATGAATATAATGATAAATAATAACAATTATTATTATTTTACCATTCAATTATTAATGGTTATTACTCAGGTACAAAAAAATAAAAAAGTAATAACATTTGCATTAATTTACCTTTAAGTACATTAAGTACATTACCTTTAAGTACTGAGCACAAAATTTCTTCTCAATCATCGAAATATTTTCGGATTTTATGACACTAATGTTTAGTTCTTCACCAAACATGGATTCCATCGTTGAATTTATTGCTGGCTTTTCTTCCAACCCTTCATTTTCAGAGCGTTCCACTGACGTGAGGTTTGCATCAATGTCAGAAAAATTCTAAAATAATAATAATAAAAAGGATTAAGCTTACCGAGTCTTAATACAATCAACATCAAGTTAAAATGTGATAAAGAATGGAAAAGGGAGGAGGTAATCAAGTTTGAAGATCATCTTCACAATCAAGAGGAAATCAACTATATTCTGGCTAATAGGAAGACTATGTCGCTGATTTAGAGGAAAAAAAAAAAAAAAGTCATTGACTTGCATATACTAATATCAAAAACATTCCAACATGTACAAAACAATAAAAAAAATAAAAAATTGTTCATGAAACAAGAACAGAAAATGATCATATAAAAGACTGAAAAAAAAATTTTCTGGAAATATTTTCAATTATTTAAAAATTTCTTATTTTATCACTCTTTGTAAACAAATAGTTTATTACATTATTATTATTATTATTATTTTTTTTTTTTTTTTTTTTTTTTTTTTTTTTTTTTTTTTTTTTTTTTATTAATTTTTTATATTATATATTATATATATATATTATATATATATATATATATATATATATATATATATATATATATATATATATATATATATATATATATATATATATATATATATATATATATATATATATATATATATATACTTCTTCCTTTCCTGTGTCCCAATAGTGGTGTTCCTCAGGGTTCTGCCTTGTCTCCTACTCTATTCTTGTTTTTCATTAATGATCTTCTCAGCTGTTCATCTAACCCTATATACATTCATATGCCAATGACTCAACCCTCCATTTTTCTACTCATTTCAAATCTGCTCCTCCCTTGGCATCTAGAGTTGCTTCTCATCTTCATCTTTCTGATTCCATTCTTGCAGATCTGGATAAAATTTCCCAGTAGGGTTGTCTCAACCTTGTGAAATTCAACTTCTAGAAATCTCCCTCTCAAAGACACTTTTCTATTTCTTTTGATGGTTCTCCCATCTCTCCTGTTGACAATACAAACATCCTTGGCCTTCACATACACAAAAAAATGTTTTAGAAACCTCATATCACAATGGTTGCTGGGGTGGCTTCAAAGAAGCTGGGAGTTCTGTTTAGGCTGTGAGAATTTTTTTTCTTCCTTGCAGTTACTCCAATTATACAAGGGTCTCATCCACCCTTGTATGGAGTACTGCTCTCATATCTGGGGTGGCTCAGGTAAGAAATTTGTATGGAGCAAAATATTTTCTTGCTTAAGAATAAATTTTATCTACAAATAGGAACCGACCGGGGTTGGAATTTGGCCGGGGCCGGGGTTATGGCCGGGGTTTCCTAAAATTTGTAAAGAGGTCAAAAGCACTGAAATTTAAGGTTAAGAAAATTAGAAATAAGGTTTATTTAATTGTAAGGAAGGAGTAGAATAGCCAACATTCACTTAAATTAATGATTATATGCATTTTCTCCAAAAAAAAAAATCAGAAAAATTTAAAAAAAAAAAAAAAAAAAGTACAAAATTAAAAAAAAAAAAATTCTAATTCATAATAGTGATTTAACACGTTTACCTAGGTAAGACCCAAAGGTAAAGTTTGAAAAATGTAAGATATAAAATTATCAATTTAACCTGTATTTATACATATCATTGTTATTTTATTGCCATGTATCAAACTTGTATCATTTAGCTGCATTATTTAAAAATTATTATTTTGTTTATATTTTCAGTCAATATGGCTAAAAGATCAGCTTCTGCAGTATTTGAATACTTTACAATGTTTCAGGATAGGCTCGAAATAGCTAAATGTTAACATCTGCAGTCAGAAAATTAGAAGAGAACCTCCGGGTGCTACAAGTAAAAAAATTTCAACCAAATCTTTATGGGGCATAAAATCAAAACACAAAGATGATTCATAGCAGAAAAGGAGCGGTCAAAAGAAACAGAAAAGAAAAAAAATCTTAATTTTCTTATATTTTGTTTGAATTTTTTTTTTTTATATTTTGACTGATTGAGCTGAAATTTTCAAAGTATGTGAATTTTTTCACGAAGTTCTGAGTTGATTTCGAGCATTTTTTTTGAGTCTATAACGGTTTGAAACTTATTTGGACCCAAAGTTGAAAAAAAATGAATAACTGGATCAAACCACTGGTCCACATGAGCTGAAAATTTAACTGAATACCTTTGCCCCAATTTCTTGCATTGGTGGGAATAGGTTTTTGATATCACGTCTAGAAAAAAGTTAATAAGCACTTGAAAAAAATTTGCAAAAATCGTACCCTTCTGGAAAAAAAAAATTATTTAAAAAAAACGCTACCTACTTTTTTTTTATTTGTAAATATTGTTTAGAAGAGGGCAGGGCAACAATTTTATTTAGTGCATTTTTAAATGCTCTTTGTTTGAAGCGAGATATAGCCTCTCAAACTTTGGGAATTTTTGAAATTTGGCCAAAAATGGACCTTTTTTGAAGGCTATATCTCAAAACCAACGAATGTCATCGAATAAAGTACATAGAGGAATTTGTAGCCCCACCCCTCCTCTATACACACCAAAAATAGGAAATGTTATAGTTGTATTTTTTTTTTTTAAATTTTTGTCTGAAAAGGTGGATTTTTTTAGTTCAAAAAATTTTTTTTTCTATAGTTGGTCAGTTTTTGGCTTATAACATTTTTTCTATAACTCTGGGAACAAAATCTATTAGAGGCTTTTGTAGCCCATTAATTTTGAATAAATAATCCAACTTTCAGCTCATTCTAAAAAGTGGTTTGGCACCGCCATTCAATTAAAAAAGGGTAAAATTTCAAACAAAAAACAAAAAAAAAAAAACTTTTAACCGTAATAGACTCGGAAAAACGCTAGAAATGGACTTTTCTTACCGGTAAAAAATCTATATAACTGAAAGTTTCAGCAGAATCGGCTGAAAATTTAAAAAAAAAAAAATTTTTAAGTATAATTTGCCATTTTAACCCCGGCCGGCAACCCCGGTTTTCCTTGATTTTTGGCCGGGGCCGGGGTCAGTAAAAATCAGTTCCTATCTACAAATGTACAGTACCAGTATGGGCAACAGCCTAAGCCCGGTAATAGCAAACTTGTACATGGAATTTTATGGTTCATTTAGTTAGTAGAATACCTGATTATAATTTGATAAAGTTTTGGTACTGATATGTAGATGATGTTTTCAGCTTCAGAACCACATTCTTTTCCTGTACAACAATTTCTGTCACAATTAAATCAATTAACAGACTCGATTAAAAATCACTTTAAAACACAGAGTAACAATGAATTCTTTTCTCTGTGTTCTAGTAGAACAGAACAAAGATAATTTGTCATTTAAAGTAAATAGAGTCAACCTTATGTAATCAATTACTTCATACACTTCCTGAACATCTCATATTTATGAAACAGAACATTATTAATTCTTATACATTTTTGCGTTCACTAAATATAACATCCATTTTTTTTAGAAGAAATTGATTTGGCATTCCAACAGCTTCAATCACTTGGCTGCATGCTATATTTCATAATATTTTACAACAAAATTACATTTACTCAATGTCTGGTCATGTTCATAAAAATACAATGGTCATACCATATAGTGATTCACTAATGTCACTGCAATTCACCATAGCCCCACTCTGTGACATACGTCTGATTTTTAATTTTCCAGCCAAAATCTCATGTACTTAGCAATAATGCAACTTTCACTGAAAAGATGAGTGGCAACTATGTGATCCCCTGTACCATATATAAGGCATCTTATATTGGCGAAACTCTAAAATCTCCAATTTTTCAAATTGAACAACGTAAATCAGACATAAGGAGATGCAATACAATGCCATTTTCTTACACATCACAAATCAACACAAAATAAACTGGGACAATGATTATATCTGAATCAAAATCAAAGAACCTAAATAGACTAATTTCTTATAAAAATATTACATAATTACAGTACATCTTCTGGATGCAATTTTGGTAGGTTTTATGAAATCCATATTTAAAAAGACTTTTTTTTATATGTTAAATAATGGCTAGTTTCTAGGATTTTCTGAAATTTTTACTTTTCTGGCTACCACATTTTTAGCACTACAGTGTATTCAATTTTATTTTTCATTGTCTTGGTGTTCAGTTGCGTCTGAAGAAGGAGAAAGGATTTATCTCCAAAACTGTTATACTTTATACTTTTTATTTTCCATTCTTTCACTTTTTTACTTTTGTTACTTTCATTTTTGTGTTTTATAGTTTTTATTATTTTAATGGGAGTAGTTTTAAAAGATACAATATAAATAGAAAATGAGCGTATTAGTTTTCCTAAAGTTTCAATATATATATATATATATATATATATATATATATATATATATATATATATATATATATATATATATATATATATATATATATATATATATATATATATATATATATATATTGATTAATGAACACACAGTATTATTAAAATGTTTCAAAGGAAGTGAAAATATTATAATAAATCAGTATTAGTAAATGCTTTATCACTTAACAATGGTCAGAGACTGGAATCACCTTATTTTTATTTTCCCAGCCTCTGGTTCCATCCATAAAAAATTTGCTGTCTCGGCTCCACCTACAAAAAGTTACCAGCTCTAGCTCTCAAGCCATTGTTGAGGGTATTCCTTTTAGAACTGTAGAAATTGCCAGCTTGGCTAAATATCCTCTTACTGAAGACATTAGATGGAGAATAGGTATTTTTTGTAATATCTTGAATATATATATTTGTCAAAGTTTTAAATTTAAGATACGTAATGGTCTATACTTGTTTAATATGTAGGCATGTCTAATAGCATTTATAGAAAAAAGGCATATCATTATAGACAAACTTGGTGACAAATAATTTTGGTTACAATAATATAGAAGAACACTATTCCACTTGCCATGGTATCTGGTCTCAGGGTGGAACAAATTTTATTTGCATTAATATTTAAGAACAATATATCAGCTTTTACAGTATCGTTTCTGCCGATATATACCCATATCGTTTTTAAAACGAGTCATTGTTAAATTTTTTAATTTTGTTGTGAATAACACGTGTGAATGTAGTGAAATACTGTAAAAACCTTTGTAAAATATACAATTTGGAATCATACAAAAACAAAAGGTTAAATAAATAAGGTAACATTTTATCTATCTTTTTACAAATAAGAAAAGCCTATGCTGCTTTAGACCCATACCTTAGAGCGGATTCATTGAATTCATTGCATATATATATATATATATATATATATATATATATATATATATATATATATATATATATATATATATATATATATATATATATATATATATATATATATATATATATATACTCACTTGAGAATCTTTCTGAAAACATTCATATTCAAAGTCAAATTCTTCAATCTTTAAATCTTCAAATTTGATATCCATTTTAATGTTTACATTTAAATGGAAATATATTCCAAACAATTAAACTGAAAACAAAAAGAAAAAAAAAAGATTTTTGAAAAATTGTAATTACAACAATTTATAGTCAAAACCAAAGTTTTAATAAAAGTTAAATATTTCACTTTTTTTATAACTATATTTATACTAGTACTGCATTATTTATTCAGTAATTTTATTCCATTTACTCAGCCAGTATTTTTATTCTATTGAAACTAAACACAAAAAATGTGTAAACACATTATATGAAAACTATTAACAGGTGGAAATTTTTATTTTTTCTTCTTTTTTCACTTATAAAGATGAAAAACCGGAAAAAAATTACTTGATTATTACCCGATTCCTTTTCATGCTCTTCATCTGCTGGGACATTGGCAAATGCAACAAGTCAGATTGAAACTTATAGAAAATAATTGCACATTAAACACCTCAAATAAACAACTATGACACTGAAGAAGTTCAATCAAAGATATACAAAATGGAAAAAATAATGGTAACTTTTAAGGAAATATTGACCTAATTTTTTCAAGAAAAGCACTTAAGATATTACCCATGTCAAAAGACAAAGACAGTGTTAAACACTTTTGTTACAATAGAGCCCTTTGATATAAGAGAAAAGTGGACACACTATAAAAATAGGATTCATATTCAGTCTGACATTACAATTTAAACAAGTTCTTATAGTGGAATTTTCTACAATGTATAACTTCAAAAAGCAGTGCACCTAACTTTAGCTTAGAAAAGCACCACCTGCTCTTTTCTGCTACCCTCATAAGTGGGCTATAGCTCCAATCTTGCATTCAAAAGTTTATTTCTCAACAAACCCCTATACTGATTCTACTTCCTCTGAAACATCAGATCACAAAGCCTCCTAGTATCACACTTCAATTCCGTTTATCAGTACCTAACATTTAAGTACTAGTAAACCAAAAATAATACTTTCCTTAGTAGCCTTATCAACTTTATTATGCAGATGAATACCTATATGTCTTAGGTATCTAGACCAACCTAACCTCCTCTTTTACATTAAAGGTATGCATAAATTTTTTTATGTATAAGAAAATATTCAGACTATATAGATACTTTATAATGAGGCTTTAAATGAAAATACAATGCAGATCTCTTGTCAAATTTAAAAGGGGGCTAGATAGATATATGGATGGTTTAGGTATTATATAGTATAACTTGACTAAGCCAAATTGGCCGGGTATATATGAATTTTTAGATCAACCTATGACTAAGCCTAATGGGCAGTTTTTTTTGTATTGGGTGATGGTTCATTGAATATTTTATTTTTATTTTTAATTTTACCTTTGCATGAATGAACTGATAACTAAGGATAGGATATACCTAGTCTTTCGTGCATGTATTAGTGTTGATATTGTTATTATTTGTTTGGACTGGGACAGTCTCGATAGGCCCTTGTGGCTTTTGTCTCTATTTTCCTATGTTCCTATCTAAATATATAGCAAATATCTCAGCTGTAAATGCTGAACTATGGAAAGGACTATATTTTCCTTATACTAAAAAGCATAACCAACTTTATTGACTTTTAGTGTCATCTGTACCAAATGATGATGTAACAAGAGTGACAGGAAGGTAGTCTCATCTTACATACATGTATGAAGGCATTAATTCCATGCCTAAAAGAATCGTTCCTTTAACAGCTGTCAAACGAGATTTAAAAAATGATTTCATAAATAGAGCTCGCAATATCTTTTTGAAAGGCCAAAACAATGAATATTTTCATAAATTTCAACAATTTATAATTTTATTAGATAAATAAAAATGAAAATGTAGACGACTATTGGCTATTCAAACTGTTTTTCCTAAAAAATATTTCTTGAGTACTTACTTTTCTTTACCTTTGCTCTTTGAAGTATGTAAGAGAACTTCAGAAATTTATGAGTTGTCCTTCCCTATTGATGCAATCCTTGAGGCGATTTGGGGTAAGACATTAGGGTAAGCCATTGTGGGTAAGCTAAGCTTAGAGACGCCGTTGGTGATCCAATTTATCGCTATCGATATTTTTACGATAGTATCGAAAAAATTTCGATGATATTTTTAAAGCCGATATATCGATATTTTATCATCAGTATCTAATCAACGATATTTTTTTATTTCTAGAAATTTTTAGTTTTCTGTTCCTTTATTAAATAAAATCTAATCAAAATTTGATATTTTTCATGCGCATTCATGTTGGATGATAATGACAGTTTGTTTGACTCAAGAAAGGAGGTTGAAAAAAAAATATAATATATATATATATATATATATATATATATATATATATATATATATATATATATATATATATATATATATATATATATATATATATATATATATATATATATATATATATATATATATATATATATATATATATATATATATATATATATAATATATATATATATATATATATATATAATATATATATATATCAGGGTAGAAAAAACCATGTTTTTTTTTAAAAAAAAAACAAAAACCAAAGGATTTTTTTTTTTTAAAAAAACAATAAAAACCAGTTTTTTTTGGTTATTTTTTTTTTTTTTAATACAATAATGAATCAATAGGTGAAATGACTAATGAATAATAAAAAATGCAATATATTTTTTATATAGAACAGTAACAAAATGATTGAAATGAAGCAAAAAATAAATTTGAACTTTTAAAAAATAATGTAAATTAGTAGGACTTATGAAACTGTATATATAATATATATATATATATATATATATTATATATATATATATATATATATATATATATATATATATATATATATATATATATATATATATATATAATTTATTTATTTTATACTCAGCCCCATATTCCGCATAATGCAGGGTGGTGTCGGCTGCAGAAAATATTCATATTCCTGCAACCGTACGTGGGAAGGGAGAAATACTGGTTAAGAGGGTTCCCAGCCTCTAGAACCATAAGAATGATGTTTTTACTTTTTATTTATATATACATTTTATTTTATTATATATATATATATATATAATATATATATATATATATATATATATATATATATATATATATATATATATATATTTATATTACAATCTACAACCTCCCCAGGAAGGGTTTTCACCCTGTCAGTGGAACCAGCATCTTTCTCCATCTGCTTGTACAAAATTTCTCCCAGAGCCCTCTGAAAGATCATGTTTTTCGGCTCGTTGGTCTCCATGCCGATCCATGAGTCTTATCCAGACTCTCAGGTAGGGTTTTTACCCTTTCAGTAGGACCAGCATAGTTTTCAAACTAACCTCTAAACACTCTCTCTCCAGGGGTCTTCAAAAGATTGTGCTTCTCTGAACTATGGTTTCCAATGCTGGTTCTGGAGTAGTTACAAGCCGTTGACAGAGTAATTCACAAGGCCGGATGGCTAGTCCTGTCGTCCTTGCATTTATTTCTCTTCACATGATCCGATCCTGTCGACGATTTTTAAACTCTTGTTTTTAAATTTTAAATTCTTAATGATAAGGTTTAATTTTTCATTAAAAGTCGAAAGTCATTATCTTGAAAGATTTGTTGCTCCTCTATAGATTTTGAGATATAATTTTATCGAAACTTATTTTATTTTTTTATTTTTAATAAATGCAAAAATATTTTCTAAAATTCTAATTTTAAAATAAATTTTAGCTATATGTTTTTAAAAATTTTGTTCAGTACTGTCTTCATGCATAAACATTCTCTCTTCTTTTCTCTCTTCAAACCTCTTTCTGATTCTTCTCGCTCTTCTATTCCCATCTACTTTTAGGCACATGTACTCTCGACGACGGCCGAATCATATATATATATATATATATATATATATATATATAATATATATATATATATATATATATATATATATATATATATATATATATATATATATATATATATATATATATATATATATATATATATATATATATATATATATATATATATATATATATATATATTATAATATTATATAATATGTATATTTAAATTATATATATATATATATATATATATATATATATATATATATATATATATATAATATATATATATATATATATATATATATATATATATATATATATATATATATATATATATATATATATATATATATATATATATATATATATATATATATATATATATATATATATATATATATATATATATATATATATATATATATATATATATATATATTATATATATATATATATATATAGCTTTTATATAAATTTATTGATAAAAAAATAAAAAATTAAAAAAAAAAAAAAAAAAAAATTGGTTTAAACCATCTGGTTAAAAACCATGCAACCCTGATATATATATATATATATATATATATATATATATATATATATATATATATATATTATATATATTATATATATATATATATATATATATATATATATATATATATATATATAATATATATATATACATATATACAGAGGTGGGCAGTAACGCGTTACATGTAACGGCGTTACGTAACGGGCGTTACAAATGTAACGAGTAACGGTAACGCTTCAAAGGGTTTTAAAATGTAACGATGTAACGGTAACGCTACCCCATTTTTACAAATTATAACGGGTTTTTCCGTTACTCGTTACTCGTTACATCCTACACACGAAACTTCCACTGTGTTGACATTTTTTTTATTTTTATGGAAACGAATTTTTAAATTTTTCAAGATTTTTAAATATATATATATATATATATATATATATATATATATATATATATATATATATATATATATATATATATATATATATATATATATATTTTTTCCATCTAAAATTTTTGAAACTCTTCTCAATTCTCATTTCCTGGATCATTTGGAGTCTCATTCTCTTCTTTCTGATCACCATTATGGCTTTCGACGCTCGAGGTCAACTGGTGACATACTTTGTTAAAATTGTTAAATAATTAAAAGTTAAATTCAATAAATTTATTACATTTAATTTACATATTAATTTACATTTTTGTGTGTGTTAAAATATAAAATTTTTCATTATTAAAAAACATACCGTTACAAAATTGTATCGTTTTAAAATAGCTTAAATATTAGCCCACGTGATGTGCGTGTCAAACGATGCGCAGTATTAAAAATAATATAAAGAATAAAATGACGAATTAGTATGAAATCAGTATTCATGAAGTTATGTTAAATTACTGTTGTCATAATCAGAAAAGTATAAAATAAGTATGTATTTTGTAATGTAGTTTTCAAGTCATGTTTGGTGAAAGCTATTTTGTTAAAAGTTATACAAATTATTATGAAATTATGAAGTCATTAAAACTATTGTTAAAAGTGCAGTATTAAAAGAAGTTATTAAAACAGTTGCTGTTAAATACAGTTTGTTTAATTACTGTTGTAATAATTTATGTTAAGATACTACTATAAAAGTGATAAACTTATTTCACAAACTAAAATTGTCGGTTGAAATAAATTCTGGCAAGTGAATTTTATTATATTGTTGATTG
>SEYY01003541.1:0-2500 GCA_009176605.1 Armadillidium nasatum
CAAGCAGTGAAGAGTCTCAGTCTCTACTGTGTCTTATTACTTATTAATTATCAATATTATGGACTCTATACATTTTAATATATATGTATATTGATTTTAATAATACTATTATACTGTTATTGTGTACTACACATGTGTGTGTAATTGCGCATTTATATTTACTCTTGTGTAAGAAATAATGTTATCGTTTTCAGGTCATTAACATTAATTTTTTTTTTTTTTTTTTTTCAAAAAATAAACAATTTATATATATATATATATATATATATATATATATATATATATATATATATATATATATATATATATATATATATATATATATATATATATATAATTATATATAATTTATTTTCTTCTGTGTGGTTCTCAAAACTTGTGCTTCCGAGCTTGCACCCTGCCTTGGTAAACTATTTCGTCTTTCTTTCTACTTCAACCTTCCCTTCTTGCTGGAAACGTGCGCTCATTCAGCCTGTGCCGAAGAAAGGGGACCCCTCTCAACCCTCTAACTACAGTCCTATTTCTTTAACCTCCGTTCTTTCTAAAGTTTTCGAATCTATCCTTAACAGGAAGATTTGGAAACATCTCAATTCTTCTAATCTTATCTCTGATCGCCAAAATAGATTTCAAGATTTCGTAAAGAGAGAGCTCTACCGGTGATCTTCTTTCCCCTCCTATCTGACTCTTGATCCTACGCTCTTCAGAATCTTCGGTGAATCTTTTTCTGTGACGCTAAACATATCGAAAGCTTTCGATAGAGTCTGGCACAAAGCTTTGATTTCCAAACTTCCCTCTTTCGGAATCTATCCTTCTTTCTGTGACCTTCTCTCTGATTTCCTTTCCGGTCGTTCTATAGCAGCTGTTGTAGACGGCCACCGTTCATCCTATAAATCTATTAATAGTGGTGTTCCTCAAGGATTCTGTCCTATCCCCAACACTTTTTCTACTTTTCATTAATGACCTTCTCTCTATTACTTCATCTCCTATCCACTCCTATGCAGATGACTCCACCCTTCATTACTCTTTTCAATTTTGAAAGATGTCCCCTCCCAACAACAGTTAATAGACGCAAGGAAGGGTAGCCTTGGAGCAACTAACCTCTGATCTATTATCGCATTTCAAATTGGGGCAGAGAAAAAACATGGTCGTTTTCAATGCCTCAAAAACTCAATTCCTCCATCTCTCTCTACTCGACACAATCTTCCACACAACTATGATATCTTCTTCGAAAACACTCAACTCAAACCTTCATCTCTCCTTAATATTCTTGGTGTTTCTTTTCTCGTGATCTTTCTTGGAAAGATCACATTACTTTCTCTTTCTAAACAAGCTTCTAAGAGGTTGGGTGTTCTGAGGCGCCTTCAGAATTTCTTCAATCCACCCCAGTTGCTTGCTCTGTATAGGGGTGTTGTTCGCCCCTGTATGGAGTATGCGTCATACATCTGGGGTGGTTCCACTCATACAGCTCTCCTGGAAAAGGTGGAGTCTAGGGTTTTCGCCTTATCAACTCTCCTGCTCTTACTAATTCTCTCCAATCTCTTTCTGCCCGTCGAATTGTTGCGTCACTCTCTCTATACTATCGCTATTACAATGGACACTGCTCTTCTGAACTCTTTCGTCGCATACCTCCTCCATTGAGAAGGGCTCGTGCGACTCGTCTTTCTACACAGTCTCATCCTTTCTCTGTCCAACTCTCTGACCCCAGACTTAACCGCTATGCTCAATCTTACATGTACTCTACTGGTGAAGTCTGGAACACACTTCCTTCATCTATTTTTCAAACTTCCTTGAAGAGATTGAAGAGGATACAGAGATTAGAAGATGATCAGAGGAACCCAGAGGAGGATAGAGTTTTCCAGCATAAAGAGAAGTAATAAAAGTTAAGAAAAGGTTTAGAAGGCGATCTGCTTAAGGTTATTTTGGATAGAGAAATGAAAGGTAAGTTTCCGGCTTTATTTTGAGAACTTGAAGAAATTATTTACTTTTGGTAAGCATTGAAATTACCTAAACTGATGATTTCAGAGAAATAAGAAAAAGAGAAAATGTGCTTTATTTTGAAGTTAAGAAAGTCAAAGAATTTAGGATAGTCATTAAAGTTAGTAAAAAATAAAAAAACTATATATATATATATTATATATATATATATATATATATATATATATATATATATTATATATAATATATATATATATATATATATATATATATATATATATATATATATATATATATATATATATCACTAAGTATTATTATTACTATATTATTATTATTATTATTATTAACCGCCATAATATTGGGGGCATGTATTAACTACTACTTTTCTGGTGTCAGGTTTGTAGATCTGATGATGATAATCTTTCCATCACGATCGAAATGTCGATGATGATGATGTTGAACTGTAAATAAAGCTATATATATATATATATATATATATATATATATATATATATATATATATATATATATATATATATATATATATATATATATATATATA
>SEYY01003541.1:7500-15000 GCA_009176605.1 Armadillidium nasatum
TTTCCAATTTTGAAAAACGCCTTCAAACAAAAAAAAAAAATTTTTTTTTTTTAAACTGTACATTAAAAGTTTATTTTTGGAGAGTTTATAGAGGAGGGATAGGGGCTACAAATTTCTTTAAATACTTTATTCAATGCTATTTGTTCTTTTCGAGATATAGCTTATCGAAAATGGCAAATTTTCGACGAAATTTCAAAATTTCCAAAGTTTGAGAGGCTGTATCTTGAACCAAACAAATAAGTTTTAAAAGTGCCTTAAATAAAAGTTTTAGCTCTGTCCCTCCCTAAATACCTGCCAAATTTTAAAAAACTTTTAATGTACAGTTTAAAAAAAAATTAATAAAAATTTTCTCCGGAAGGGTATGTTTTTAATAATTTTTTTTCAAAACAAGTTTGACCTTCTAAAATCTATCGCTATCATCATTAATCAGAAAAGTCCAACATTAAAGTTGTAGAGATTGGGGCTGAGAATTCACAGTGAAGTTTTTGAGTCATTCGGACCACTGGTTTACCACTTTTATTCATTCTTTTTGAATTTTGACCCCAAAAAACTTTTAAAACTTTATAGGCTCAGAAAAACATCAGAAATCAAAAGTTCTTAGATTTAAAAAATGCATACACATTGTAAATTTCAGATCAATCGGTCAAATAATCGCTGCTAAAGCTCAAGTTTTATTTTCATATGATATTTATATATTCAAGAATGTTATTACTGTTAAAGCTCAAATTTTATTTTCATATGATATTTATATTAAGTTAGGAGTAACCTCTGGTCAATAATGAATGATGATTTCGTCGCAGTCGAGTCAGATAAAGATTAGCTCTTTGCATGGTTTTAAGGACTGGGAACCCTTTTAACCAGGTTTTATTCCCATGTACGATTGCAGGAATGTCAAATTTCTGCAATTTACTCCACCCTGCATCATGCGGGATATGGTGTTTTGTATAAAGAAAGAAAAAAAAATTTATATACTCAAGAATGCTATCGCTGTTAAAGCTCAAATTTTATTTTCATATGATATTTATATATTCAAGAATGTTATTGCTGTTAAAGCTCAAATTTTACTTTCATGTGATATTTATATATTCAAGAATGTTATTGCTGTTAAAGCTCAAATTTTACTTTCATGTGATATTTATATATTCAAGAATGTTGTTGCTGTTAAAGCTACTTCACCGTCTCATTACCTTAAAGTTTATAATCATCCTTTGAGAAGGCTTACGGAACACTAGGTCACTTTAATTAAGTTCTCGCTTCGGAAAAGAGAGCATCCGGAATAGATCCTCAAACCCGAAGTATCCCAGAACTATATCGAACCGAAGGAGATAAAATATTATTATTATTATCATTATTAATATGATTATTATTATTAGTAGTAGTAGTAATTTTGGAATCACGTTATTTATTTTATTTTTCGCTGCTGACCACGTGATTGAATCATTTGAAGTTTAGTTGACATGCATTTAACTTGTGTCAATATACTCTTACGTACCGTCCAAACGCACCTAAAGCTTATAGGAAAAATTTCCATCGCTTCTTTCTTCCTTTGATTAATATTTTATGGATTTATAGTAAAACCCGCGAGCGTAAAATTATATCTTGTGTTAATTTTAGGTTTCAGTTTGAAGTCATAAAGTCGTAACAGATTTATAAGATTTAGAAAAAGAGGTTAGATGTCCATTTAATATCCCTCCAGGGAAGGGATGATGCAAAACGTTGTCAAAATCAAAGGCCAACATATTTAGATACACGGCATTTGAAAGTGTGTAAACTGAAAGACTCAAATTTCATATTTTTCATTATAATTTTTACTATTATGAATTTCGAGGGAATTTAAATCACTGGATTTGATCACTTTCTCACAGTCAAGATTTTTAGTAAATTCTGAATCTACATTAAAAAAAATTTTTAACTAAAATTCCTTTTCGTAATTCCTAGAATTGAAATTTATAAACTTATAAAAAGAAAAACACGCTGAGCCTTTTTTTAAAAAAAAATTCTCACCTTCTCACCTTACTTAAAATATTTTTACGTGTTCCAGCTCACAATACATTTAATGAATATTAGTTTAAGATTAAAAATACACTTTTACTGTTGTTTTTCGTATGATAAATTAGTTCCTATTATATTTGAAGAAAGTTAAAATTAAAAAATTAAAACTATTTAACTAAGAACAGCCATTATCCACCGCTGTTATACACGAATATGTTACGAACAAATAAACGGGCCAAAGGCAACAAAAAGTTTTTTCAGTCCACCTATCTTCCCTTTTCACAGAAAATGAAAATTGATGTTTTAAGGAAAATATTGTTGTCCTTTGTCTACCAGAGGAGACAATAAAAAAAAAAATTAGAAAGTGATAAAAATAATTTTCAATAGAAAATAATAAATTATTTTCAGATTTGATACAAATATAATACTAGGAAGAATGACTATTTCAAAAGTATCTTTCTTATTATTCTATCAATAACCTTTTTGAACTTGGGAAAATATATTTCTAAAGACTTCAATTTCATGCCATTTTCTATACCTCGTTCATTATCATTTCATAGGTATAATTTGCCACCCCTGATTAACTGCCCAATTTGCCTATACTGTAATTACGTTCTCATATATATATATATATATATATATATATATATATATATATATATATATATATATATATATATATATATATATATATATATATATATATATATATATATATATATATATATATATATATAATGGTAGTTGTAGAATTATGTGGAGAAAAACTACGATCAGTAGCAACAGTGAGCTCCTTTATTGCTAACGTGTTTGGAAATTGTATGATGTCTCTTGTCGCTTATATCTGTTCAGACTGGAAGACCTTCATTTACGGATGTCACTTACCCTCTATTATATTCATCCTTTATTATAGGTAGGTCTCGATAGGCCCTTGTGGCTTCTAACTGTTTCTATTTTCCTATGTTTCCTATGTAAGAAATTACTATATATGCATGGGAAGTTATTTTGAATACCAAGTGTAATTATAATTGACAATCTAATCTAATAACAGCAATTTGAAGAATATGTATGTACAGTATGTATGTATGTATGTATGTTTGTATGTATGTATGTATGTTTGTTTGTTTTATATAGGCACTAACACAATTTGTTAATTTTACGTAGCAGAATTCTCCCCGAATCCCCTCGTTGGTTACTCTCCAAATCCAGAATATCGGAATGTGAAAAATATTTAAAGAGAATTTCAGAGACCAATGGAAGGACCTATTCAGAGGCCACAAGGGAATACCTGTTGCAGGCGCAGAAGGAGGAAACTCAAAGCTATTCTTTAAAGACTGTTATGAGGTCCTTTACACTTGCCAAACATCTCTTTCTTACCTCTTTAATACTGTTAGTATTATTACTTACTTCAATAATAATAATAATAATAATAATAATAATAATAATAATAATAATAATAATAATAATAATAATAATAAATTATTAGATAAAAGAGTGAGAGAGATATAATGAATAATGTTCGAATATTTTTTTTCAACAGGAGCATAATTTTCATAATATACTCTGGAATTTTACTTAATATTCACAACATGGAGGGAAATAAAGCTGTTACATTTCTCATTTTAAATATTTTTGACATTCCTGGAAATGTATTCGGAAGTTTCGCAGCTCATTATGCAGGAAGAAGGACGAGTTCGGTGGTCATTATGGGTGCCACTTGTATTTCTTGTATACTCGCTGCTGTATTTGCCAGAGGTAAGAAACTACAAAGACGAGTGATTGTAACTGCTTGTTAAGACGAGTGATTGTAACTGCTTGTTAAGACGAGTGATTGTAACTGCTTGTTAAGACGAGTGATTGTAACTGCTTGTTAAGACATGTGATTGTAACTGCTTGTTAAGACATGTGATTGTAACTGCTTGTTAAGACGAGTGATTGTAACTGCTTGTTAAGATTAGTGATTGTAACTGCTTGTTAAAACGAGTGATTGTAACTGCTTGTTAAGACGAGTGATTGTAACTGCTTGTTAAGACGAGTGATTGTAACTACTTGTTAAGACTAGTGATTGTAACTGCTTGTTAAGACAAATGATTGTAACTACTTGTTTAAATACTAAAATTAAAACCAAAAACTGTTATAAGATTTGTTCAACAAACTAAATACGATTTTTATATAAATAATTTTATGGGATTTGTTGAAAAGGTTAATTCATTATTAAGCATTATGGACTTGTGTATCAAACAAAGTATTTTTTGTTATAAGTATTGAATTTCCAACTAAAATCTTTGCTAAGAATATTATTCTCAAACTCTAAATAAACAACAAAGCAGTCCCTCTATATCACTACGTTTTTTTATTATTTTTTTTTCTCTTTATTATTTTTATAAAGACCCGTGGGTGCTTATTGTATTTTGTGGTCTCTCAAAAATGTTTGCGTCGTCAGCTGCACTTGTAGTATATATGCAGATTGGAGAGCTCTTCCCAACGCCTTTGAGAACTTCTGCGTATGGTGTTACAGGAATGATTGGAGCAGCGGCTGTTATATGGATTCCTCCTCTAATAGCAATGGTAATTTTTAGCTTTTCATATTTTTTCAGTCATGGTAAACTTTGTTTAATTAATAGAAAAATTTTAGTATCTGCATATATTATTATTATTATTATTATTATTATTATTATTATTATTATTATTATTATTATTATTATTATTATTATTATTATTATTATTACTATTATTATTATTATTATTATTATTATTATTATTATTATTATTATTATTATTATTATTATAACTGTTGATATTCTGATTTTTCTCCATTTTACAGGGTGATACAAATGCTCTTCTACCTTACTATATTCTTTTTGGAATGAGTTTATTTGGCCTTCTTCTTTGCACATTTCTGCCAGAGACCGTTGGTCAACCCCTTCCTCAGACAATCAATGAAGCTGATCTCATCGGCAGAAATCAACCTTATTTTTCTATTATCCACAAATGGAATGCACATAAATATTTTGATAAATAATCTCTTAATTTAAACGCGCTGTCATTAAGTTCAATTTTGAAACACTGGAGGGGAAGACCTAGAATGAAATGAGAAGAGTTAAAGAATATGGACGTCGAAATATGAAGACTTACATTTGCCCGTCAGAAAGTGACAGGAACTGCGAAATAGAGAGAAGCTACTCATTTAGTATTTATAAAGATCCAGCTTTTATCAAAACTCTACACACAAATACCCTTCATAAACCCCTATCCCCTCAACTTTAAGGAAAAATGAAAAAGAAATCAACAATACTATAAATTTCATCCCTTTATTTTTACTTTAGACTATATATATATATATATATATATATATATATATATATATATATATATATATATATATATATATATATATATATATATATATATATATATATATATATATATATATATATTATATATATATATATATATATATATATATATATATATATATATATATATATATATATATATATATATATATATATATATATATATATATATATATATATATATATATATATATATATATATATATATATATATATATATATATATATATATATATATATATATATATATATATATATATATATATATATATATATATATATATATATATATATATATATATATATATATATATATATATATATATATATATATATATATATATTATGCAATTTAAAAAAAGGTGTGTTTTGACCCACCCTAATATATATATATATATATATATATATATATATATATATATATATATATATATATATATATATATATATATATATATATATATATATATATATATATATATATATATATATATATATATATATATATATATATATATATATATATATATATATATATATATATATATATATATATATATATATATATATATATATATATATATATATATATATATATATATATATATATATATATATATATATATATATATATATATATATGTATATAACATCCGATTTCAGAGGGATTTAGACCCTTTGGAATGATAGGAAAAATTTGAGCGAAATAGCATTACCAATGACGCCGTAATTACGGCCCTTTTCTTTAGTCTTTTCACTCCGCATTTTAGCCAACAATTTTCAGTGCGATATTAATGTAATTAAATTCCATGGAATAAGAGGAATCGTGAAGCGCAAACAATTGTTGTTGGCCCTTACGCTCATATTGCATAGAAGTAAAATGGAAGAATTTTTTGGAATAAAAAAACTTACCTTTGAGATTTGAAATGATTTGCGGAATTATACAAGATTTATCATTCACTTTATAAATAAAGCTGTGACTTATGAATTGCTATTTGCCGAATTAAAACTAAAGACGAACTGTTGCTAAATAATTTTATAATTTCAAAGTTTGGTTTTCGTTTAATTGTAGTTAAGTTTTACCGCACCTCAAGAAAATAGGAATGTTCAGGGCTATTCAAGGAAAGAGAAAATATTTACAAAGAAAAAGAAAATATAGCAAAAAAAAAAAAGTAAAAAGAGAAAGGAAAGAGAAATTAAAATAAAAAAAAGAAAAAAAAAGGAAAAAAATATTTGGAATAAAAATCAACTGAACACTAAATTTAATTTTTTTTCTTTTAAATTACCTATCAATAAGTTGTGAAAAATAAAATTCAACTTAATAGTGCTCTTTGTGTATGTTTATATTTATACACTGCTAAAATTTTCCTAACGAATCGTTGAGACAAGTGGCAAAAATGTCAACAAATTTTTTCAGTTATTTTCTTATTAGAAAATAAATCGGTGAAGCTACTTTTTTATGCTTAACATGTCTTTTTCTCTATTGAAAATTTTACTGTGACATTTTTTTTTTTTTTTTTCCAAACAATTAGTTAACAAAATTTTAAAAATAAATAAAAAAAAAATTAATTAAAAATAAAAAAATAGAGCGATTTTTACTCGTCATTTTTCTCTCACTCACCTCCACAATTTTTATTTTAAGATCTGAAACCTCCCTACGGCAACCTTTTAACTCTTTATTCTTTCAAAAACTTATTCAAATTCTCTCATTTCATTCTTGAAGAAATCTCTTCTAATTGAACTGATGTTCCATCACGAACAATACGACCTCTTCTCCTTTTCCAAAAAAATATCCATAGAAGAAGGTCAAAAAAATGCCCTTTCAAAAAGATATTTTCCAATTTATAATTGCGAGCATCAATCCATGAAAAAAAATAAAAAATAAAAAACTAGTAAACGATATTTACAGTTATTTTTATCTATCTTCAATAATTATATATATAATATATATATTTATATATATATAATATATATATAATATAATATATATATATATATATATATATATATATATATATATATATATATATATATATATATATATATATATATATATATATATATATATATATATATCACAATTCGTTAACCTGTTATTTAATTATTAACCTACCTATATAAATACCTACCTATTAACCTTTAACCTAACCGA
>SEYY01003541.1:17500-30000 GCA_009176605.1 Armadillidium nasatum
TATATATATATATATATATATATATATATATATATATATATATATATATATATATATATATATATATATATATATATATCTCTCTCCTTTGTTAACCACTCTTCTCATCAAAGTACACTTCTCCATATTATCATTTCCATCCTCCAAGCAAAAACTTTACATCTTAATAAATCCAAGTTGTTCTTCTGCTCTAAATGCTTCCCTTGCTAAGTTTGTCCAGACCACCGTAACTTCTTTTTTCCTTTCTCCCTACAAATCAGTTTTACAATTCTATAATTCTACATTCCTGACTGTTTTTTTTCTTTTAAACAAGTAAACAACTCTTAAAGTCAGAATTTGAAAAAGACTTCCTAGTCTTTTTCTTCTTAAAATACAGTCAAAGGTTATAGGTCTCTTCACATACTTTTCTATCATCTTCTTTTTTAAATTTTTTCCTGACACTTCTCAACTTTTTAGTTCGAAAGCTCTTTAGTTAACTTTCTCCTTCATGTTTTTTTTCAGCTCCAAAAGAAAACTAAAAAATTGACACCTTCCTCATCCATTTGGTTTAGCAATTTTTTTTTTTTTTTTTTTTTTTAAGCTACTCTTATTCCAGTTACTACTTATATTTCATAACTTTAAGATTTGTCCTAATGATCCTCCACACTCCATCCAAACTCAACTATTAAACTTTTTAAATTTTTCGGAGTTATCTGCGCAGTCATCTTTAAACAAAAGTACAATCGCACTCCACATCCACATCCACATCCATATCCACTTACTCTATATAACAATGGCAAATGAATGTTCTTTTTCTTCTCTTTCATGTTCCCAAAAACACTATGAAAACATTAACTAGCCACCATATATATATATATATATATATATATATATATATATATATATATATATATATATATAATATATATATATATATATATATATATATATATATATATATATATATATATATATATATATATATATATATATATACCGACCGGAGCCCGGCCCCGGTCCCGGCTAAAAATCAGGGAAAACCGGATTTGTCTGCCGGGGTTAAAAAGGCAAAGTATACTTATTAATGGTGGATTAAATGAAACAAAATATAAGAAAATTAAGATTTTTCTTCTTGATTTTTCAATATTTTCTTTTTCTTTTCTATTTCTTTTGACCGCTCCTCTTTTGCTACGAATGTTCTTCTTTTGTTTTGATTTTCGATGCACTCATAAAGATTTGGTTGAAAACTTTTTACCTGGGTCACCCGGAGGTACTATTGTAATTTCCTAGCTGCATATGTTAACATTTAGTTATTTCAAGGCTATCCTGAAACAGTGTAAATATTCCCATACTGCTAAAACTGATCTTTTAGCCATAGTGACTGAAAGTATAAACAAAATATAATTTTGAATTAATGTGGCTAAATGATACAATTTTGATACACAGCAATAAAATAACAATGATATGAATAAATACAGTTTATATTGAAAATTTTATATCTTACATTTTTTCAAACCTTAACTTAGGGTCTTACCTAAGTAAACCTGCTGAATCACTATTGTGAATCAGAAAAAAATTCCAAAAATATTTGTACTTTCTTAAACTTTTATTATACAAAATCTATAATTTTCTGAAAAAATTTCAGGGAAATGCACTTAATAATTAATTTAAGTGAATGTTGGCTATTCTACTAGTTCCTTATAATTAAATAAATCTCAATTAAAATTATATCTAATTTTCTTAATCTAAAATTCAGTGCTTTTGAAATCTTTACAATTTTAGGCAACCCCGGCAAAATTCCATCCCCGGTCTGTCCCATATATATATATATATATATATATATATATATATATATATATATATATATATATATATATATATATATATATATATATATATATATATATATATATATATATATATATATATATATATATATATATATATACTATATTTAATTGGTTGGTTCATTAAAAGTGCATTTCTTTATTAAAAGAAATTTTGACACGAAAGAAAAAAAAAAAAAAATAAATAAATAAATAAATAAACGAAACAAAAATGGAAAGAAATAAAAATGATTTCTTCTTATCTTGCATCAAGAGATAACTTCCTCAAATCTCTTCTCGTCCTCGAACGAAGAAGCCCGTGCACGGGAATTGCATCCATAGGACGAACGAATTTACAAATGTCTTCACTCACAATCCCGCGTGCTGCTTCAAACACACACGCACGCGCGCGCGCGCGCGCGCACACACACACACACACACGTAATTAAGGAGCGAATAAATATCCACACGGAGATTTTGCTCAAAGATTTCTCTTTGATAACCGTCATTAATGATGTCTGTGATTAACTTTCTTGTTAATTAAAAAAATATTTAAATCGATATTCTTTTACTTTAGATGTGGAATTCTCATTCTGGGAGTTTGTCTGTCTGTCTGTCTGTCTGTCTGTCTCTTGGTCTTTATTGACTAAGTCTTGCCTTCCACTCTCTCTCTTTATTACTACTTAATACTTCATACCGTTACATGCAATCGAAATATTTATATATAAAAATATGATTGCTCTTTTGGGCATATAACATCTCTCTCACTTATATATATATATATATATATATATATATATATATATATATATATATATATATATATATATATATATATATATATATATATATATATATATATATATATATATATATATATATATATATATATATATCTATATATCCTTTCTAGTGTTCATAAATGTAAAAGAAAAGTTTTCAATAATTTTGATGTTTGTATATAGATGCGTACTGTTAGTATATAACCGTCAATAATAATGTTTGTGATTAATTTTCTTGCTAATTTAAAAGAAAAAAAATATTTAAATCGATATTCTTTGTGTTAAATGCAGAGTCTTCATTTAGAGTTTATTTTCTGTTTGTTTATACGTCAAATAAATTTTTTTTTTTTTTTTTTTTTTTTTAACATTTCGGTACAGTCTTAATCCCATTTTCGCTTTAATATTTTAGCTTCTATGTGTGATGCTGTTATGAAAAATAAAATGAGAATAATGCCAGTTACAGTCTCGTTTTAAAATGACCATAAATATACACAACCTGAAAAGGAGGAGGGCATCAGGAGCTCTCATAGCGTGTGGACGTGTTTCACTCGCCTTGAACTCGTGATGTCCTGAAGGGCAGTATTTTGTCTGCCTGGAAGGACGGCATATGCCCTCGTAGGTGAGTGAGGTCTGCTCTCAAAAACAAAACGAAAAGAACAAAACCTGAAAAGGAGATTGCGTAGATATTTTGCGTCTTGCAGAAAGTGAAAAAGAGACGAGTAGTTTGTCTCCAGGTTATATTATTTATTATAATACCTATTTATTATAATACTTTCACTTCCTTTGAAGTCTTTTAATCTTGGATTTATTTAATTACGCATATTTTATTTTAACTTTATATATATAAATATATATATATATATATATATATATATATATATATATATATATATATATATATATATATATATATATATATATATATATATATATATATATATATATATATATATATATAAAGAAAGAGAGAGAGAGAGAAACTAAACTATTAAATTAAAAATAACTTTTCATCAATAAATTTAAAAGAATTTGATTTTTTTTTCTGCTAAGAGGTTTTAAAATAATTCGATTTTGTATTATAATTAAAAATAAAGGAGTTAGTAAGGAACATTCTTCTTCTTCTTCATTAATTAAACCGTAAATTTTTTATCCTAGAATTAATGATTTAATGTGTTTATAAAACACGATCCGGAGTCGAAGGAGCGGCAAATTTATTTACAGGCTCTGCAGCCCTGCTTATAATATGGGTAACCCTATCATTAATATTACATTTCTCGAAATCAACTTTAAATATTAGGTTATTTAAATAGAAATACATCATTGATGATTTTGAAAAGAAATAGTAATAGCTGAATAAACAAGGATAAGGAGAAATGATAACTAGATATTCTTTGTGATATCTTTGGTGGAAAACGAAAAGGTTTACACGAAACTACACCATGAAGGAAAAACACACATTCAAAGATTAAAGCCCGACATGTATCGATACACGTACAGATCTCATTCTGAAAATCCGAAATAACTTTAGAATTAAAATGGTTTCAAATCATACGGTTAAGATAATTTTAAAAACTTTTTTTTGAAAATTATGGTTAAAATATTTATACGATAGCTGGAGGAGGTTGAGAGTACTGTTTCCCTTTCCAGCACAAACTATTGAATGAGTTCGAACTTCCAGAGGGAAGGAAAAATCGAATTTGAAAGGCAGAGACGAAAAAGTTTTCTAAGAAAGGATACAAATTTAGAAGCATAAGTTTTGAGAATCCCAGACCTACAGTAGGTCATATGGCTAATTAGTATTACGCTTAGACGGCAGACATAACATTTTTTGAATAAATTACAATGTTTGAAATTTATTTAAGTAAGTGATTTAGAGGGATGGAGATAGAGGAATATAACGGAAATCGCCTAACATAGATTAGAGGTTAAATATTTAAGCGAAGAGGTCAGCTTTAGTAGAAAGTAGAGCAGCTGTAAATGACTCAGAACAGAAGCCATCAAGAGGAAATACCTTTAAGGCAACATACCTTTGGCAAAAAGAGTACGAGAACAGTTACAGTTAGGATAAAGTTTAAAAAATATTATTCAGCATTAGAAGTGATTTCTAGCGAATTAAACACATTCTAAAGCAGGGCTTCTAAAAGTAGGGTCTATGCATGGGTTTGCGAAAAATTATGAATCTATTAAAACAAAGCATTGATCAGGTCTGCAGGACATAGAAATTGTATCTAGGCGCCCGAGCATCAATATTAAGCCCAGATTTCACTTTTTGTGCCAGAACATGTAGTCACAATAGTCCCATTAGATGTAACCTTAATCTTATGCTTTTAATTTTTAATAAATTTTGCTATATTTATTCGATTTTAGTTTTTATTCTTATGGTAATTGGAAAAGGGGGGTCCCAATTTTTTTTGGTTGATGAAAGGGGGTCGCGGTGAAAAAAGTAATTATTTGAGACTCAAGGATAATACTCCACTGTTTTCAAATACTCTGTAATCTAGATGTGTACTTGTGCGGATTGCCAAGCCAGCTATGTAGGACAAATAAGAACAATTACTTCACTGAAGGTTCAGAACATTCGAAGCGTTTCTATCAGAACCAATAACCACTAACTACATCTGAGCAGTCGGCAGTTGAACACCTTTCACAAGGAACCGCTCTATATTAAAATAGAATTATAACACTTGTGGCTCTTTAACCAAAATTTTTTAATACCGTATTTTGTCAGTATAAATGTTTTTAATTTTTTACATTATTTTTTCACATAAATTCATGTAAATCCTCCATCTACCAGTCAATGATTTTATGCCCAAATATTTTAAACTTCGTCCTATAAATTTAGGTTTTAGTAACGTAGTTTTTCTCTACTACCTATTCATACTTTAATTTACCATGAAGCCTTAGATGACTCTCTTACAGTATTTTAACTTTTCAGGTTTCTGTGTCAGATAATTCATCATGACTTTCAGCAGCACACCCGTAACTAATTCATTAAAAAAATTAATTCATCTGCCAAAATGTACAACTCAAGTAGTTTACTTACGATATCGGAGAAATAATCCAATGAGCATTCATTTCCTCTTTGGTATGTAGTATAATATGAGGTTAATTGTTTAAGGAATAATGCCTTGCTGGATTTTTTAATGGTATACACTTAGTTTTACTTAATTCCACACGTCTATGAGGTCTCACTTTTTAGTTTTCTTTAACTGAGTGATAAATATTAAGTACTAATTCAGATTTGGTCTTCCGATCCAAAATTTCCCATAATGAAGATTTTGGCAGAAATGTTGATTTTCGTTTCTTGTCAATAAAGAAATTCCAGAGGACGTTTCTTATTAAAAGCTCTTAATTTTGAATACTCCAACTGCCTCAGTTTTCTTTTTAAAGGTAAGGTAAGCCATTTTTGACTTCTAATTATTTCTACTCTACTTAAGCTATAACAACAAATTAGACTTAAATGCATTGAATACAACCCAATTGAGGCATTAATTTAAGATCACTTTTGAACAATAAATACATCAAAAACTTTAAAATTTTACGATAAAAAAAAAGACATACATGTTATTTTACACCGAGTCCGAAATTTCGAATACTGATAGACAGATATATTGATATTTCAATATACCGATACATCGATTTCAATATCGAATTAGAGAATTACATTTTAATGCATGGCAGAAGAGTTCCGTGAGTGGTGGAGAGTTTAATTTTTACTACATGTTGATATTTATGAAATATCTATTTTAATATCGATTTATCGTTCATTCCTATATTAAAATTTCTGAAAATGAAATTTGAAAATGGAGGCCAACATGTTCAATAATATGTATGCCTTCCAACAACAAAAAATTAAAATTTTTGAAGTATTTATTATACAAAATGGTCATTATGCCCTAATTAAGTATTATTTAATTCACTTTTTACGAATACTTTATTTTTATAATTTTTATAAGAGTATAAATAATTAGAAGTCAAATTTCTTCCTTCATAGGGGTCTAACCCTGGAGTTGCCAACCTTTTTTTTATTGGCTTGTGAACCCTCTTAGTCCTAACTTAGAAGTATGTGAACCCCATATACTCAGATGTAATGTTCCCAAACTAAATATTTATTTGTAGGTTAAATAATATAATTAATCCAGTCCAATAAAACATATGGTTGTGAAAGGTTGGTCTAACCTTTTTGTTTTCTATTCTTAGAGATTCAACACGTATTTCAGTCACAGCAGCCATTTCACTTTTAATGAGGTTACCTACACTCAACTGTCATTTGGAGTTTGAATAGGCAGTAAATGTCGAGAGTTTCAAAATGGTATATTATACAATATAGAAATAGGATATGTTCACTGCAAAAATTGTCCTAACGATTCGTTGGGATAAGTGGCAAAAATGTCACAGCAAATTTTTTCAGTTATTTCTTGTTGGAAAATAAATCGGTGAAGCGTCTTTTTTATGCTTAACATGTCTTTTTCTCTATTGAAAATTTTACTGTGACATTTTTGCCACTTGTACCAACGATTTATTAGGACAATTTTTTCAGTGTAACATTACAACTGTATGTTATATACACATTAATTAATTACAAGAAGAATTAAAATTATCCAGCCGTGATGACATCTTGAATAGTCAAATATAACCTCTACAAATGTGTTAATTCAAACAATAGGTTTTATAACTGTTGCCAACTTTATACAATTTTGGGCATTTAGTCCACAAAGGATGACGTCATATCTAACATTTTTTTTTTTTTTTTTTTATAACTTTATTATATTATAACTTTATTATACTTTATAACTTTATTTTATGTTTTAAATTTTAACAGTTCCTTTCTAATTTAAGTTTGTAAAACACATTATGATTCTTACACGATTCTTACGTTTATTTGACCGACAAAGTGTTTGTTAATGTTTGACTAGTTCAGTAAACATTCGCTCTTTTGCAATTTATTCAAATTTCATATTGTGCACTCCTAAAATCAAATAATATTTTGTTGTATTTTTTCAATTTAATTTTTTAATATTATTATTACTATTATTATTATTTTTATATTATTATTATTATTATTATTATTATTATTATTATTATTATTATTATTATTATTATTATTATTATTATTATTATTATTATTATTATTATTATTATTATTATTATTATTATTATTAATGTGCTATTATACATTTTATTTGTAATTAATTGTTATTTTTTCTTTTTATTCGTAATTTCATATACTTTGTTTTATTCGCGTTACGCGCCTCCAGCTGGTCGCTGATGCATCATCTGTTACCACTGGAACTACCCTGCATTAGATGAAAGACAGCACCCAGGTACTCGCTGATTTATTCAATAAAAAGCTTACTGAACTATATTAAAGATATTTGCTTTCAACCATAAATTCTTTGCTGTCTATTTATCTTGATCTCTATTCCAAGCCTTTCCTAGAGAGTCGTGACGTCACCATGCACCTCTTGTAGCTACCTTTTACAACTGGATTGCATTTAAGAGTGTCGTCATCAACCTTATTTGTCCTTCTTGAATGAGTATGATTCCTCCTTCGTAGGCACCGAAAACGCTGTTACTGTAAGATTGTCTCTTCACAGTCTCCGAGTTCAGCTGACCTCCCTTCCATTGCCCTCATTCAGGAAAATAATTCGGAGTTAACGTCTTTACGAGGCATTTAAATTTTGCAATTGTCTGGCAACCTTTCTAACTGGTGTGTCGTTGCGATACCTCACCCTCGTCCTTTTATACCTTCCCACAACAGTTGGCAGAATTTTGACTACGTTTAAGGTGTGTATCATCCTGGGTTTTCACTCATACAGCTATCCTTGAAATAGTGAAGATTATGCTTTTCACATTATCAATTCTTTCGCTATCACTAACTCTCTCCAGGGCTTTTTTTTCTCTCCTATCTTTATACTATCGCAATTTAAACAGACATTTGCTCTTCATTAACAAACCACTTTCCTTGAGAAGGATTTACGCAACACATCTTTCGTCACAATAATAATAATAATAATAATAATAATAATAATAATAATAATAATAATAATAATAATAATAATAGCAAATAATAGTAATAAAATAATAATAATTGTAAAAAAATAATAATAATAATAATAATAATGGAAATAATAATAAATAATAATTATAAAATTACTAACAAAAATTATAATAATTTTATAAAAAATAATATTAAATAACATAATAAATAATAATAATAAATTAATAAAAATAAATAAATTAAAAAAAAAAAAAAAAAAAAATATATATATATATATATATTATATATATATATATATATATATTAATATATATATATATATATATTATATATATATATATATATATATATATATATATTATATATATATATATATATATATATATATATATATATATATATCAAAAATTATGAAAGATAATAGAGAGTGGAATTTGAAAAGTTTTTAAATTCCTCGAACATAATAAAATAAAAGTTCCTCAAAATAAATACTTTGATAAATAAAAAAAAGTTTAGAAAAGTTTCTGTGACGAATGAGGAATTTCATTTGTTTAAACAATGAATAATTCAATAACAAGTCATACCTTCACAATGTTAATAATAATAATAATAATAATAATAATAATAATAATAATAATAATAATAATAATAATAATAATAATAATAATAATAATAATAATAATAATAATAATAATAATAATAATATAATTAATAGTAATGAAAATAATAATAATTATAATCATAGCAATAATATAATTAATAATAATAATATAATAATAATTAATAATACTAATACTAATAATAAAATTAAAATTATACTAATAATAATAATATAATTAATAATACTACTACTAATAATAATAAATATATAATAATGAATAATAATAATGAAAATAATAATAGTAATAATAATAATAATAATAATAATAATAATAATAATAATAATAGTAATAATAATAATAATAATAATAATAATAATAATAATAAATAATTTCTTATTTTCTACTTTTTAGGTTTTTGAATAATAATAGTTCTACTCTTTTTAATTATTTAATTTCTGTAAAAGCAAAGTAAGTAAGTAAAGGTATAAATAAATAAATGAAATAAATAAATACAAGTTCATTAAATAAAACAGATTTTCGTTCTCGGTATCTTCAAATATTTATTAATTACTTTATTTATTATTAGTTATAATTATTACTATTATTATTATTATTAATATTTTTTTAAAATTTTTAAATCTTGGTATCTATTTTCTTAAAGGAATATTTTAGGAATATTTTTATTATTCAAAAAATAATAAAAATATTTAATTAATAAAATTATTAATTTGAAAATATTTTTCAGTCGAGTTTATAAGTTTAAAAGAATGGAAGAACAATTAAAAAAAAATTCGAAATATTTTTATGAATTTCAAAGTGTCGAAACTGAGGTAGAGGAGGAGAAAGGTCTCCGAAAATCTTCGTTTGAAATATTGCTTGAGGAAGTAGGATCAGAAGGAAAGTTTCAAAAAATCCTTATACTATGCTTTATGATTCCTTTGGCGATGATTAACTCTATTGGAGCTGCTGACACTAATTTGCTCCTTACCACTCCATCTCACTCGTGTCATGTCCCAAGGAGTTCTTCGAGTAATATTACTGAAGAGGAATGGAAAAACTTGACGATTCCATGGTATGTTAGGTTTACAAAATTGTCTTTTAGTCTTTAAGTGAAATATTAAATAAATTTTAGTAAAAACATTTCAGAATTAGTTTTTATTTTTCTACTAATTTTTAATTAAATGAAAAATTTTCTAATGCTCAAAACTGTTTTCTAAAACCTAAACTCATTTCCTATTGCGATAAATTTTTCTTCATGTATTATGTATTTTTCAGTCGCGAAACTATTTTATTAGGAAAAAAATTAGATTTGCAAAAGTGTAGATTAAAAATTTCTAAAAGTGAATCAAATTTGATTGAAAGAAAAAAATTTTTTTTATTTTTCAAAATATAATAGTTACTGCGCGACTTATTTTCAAGTATGAAATCTTCCAAAATTACTGTGCATTTGAAGGGGAATATTTCCTTAAATTTTTATAATTCATTCTGTTCATTAAAAAGAGAAACTTTAGTATGGTTTCACAGAACTTTTACTTAGATATAAAGTATTCCTATTTGTTAGATAATTTTGTTTTGGAATTTCTTTTTTTTTTTTTTTGTTGTTTCGTAGGGAAGAAAATTCCTTTAGGGAAACGGTTAGAAGTTCCTGTGCAATGTTTAACATAACTGAAGAGTTCTCTTTGAGTGAAGATCCTCCTTCGAATAATCTTTCCAATCAAAAAGGAATCCAAGGTTAAGTGAAACAAATTTTTACAGAGATTAAACAAACATTAGCATAAAAAATGAAATAAATCTTCACATAAAATGAATTTTTTTTACAAAAAATGAAGAACATTCTCCCATTAATTAAAACGAATCTTCTCAAAAAATAGAACTAATCTTCACACAAAATGAAACGAATCTTCACATAAAATGAAATGCATCCACGGATAAAATTACAAAAATCTTCTCATAAAATGAAACAAATCTTCACATACAAAATGAAACAATTCTACACACAAAATGAAACAAATATTCACATAAAACGAATCACATTCTCACATAAAATAAAACCAATCTTCTCATAAAAGAAAACAAATCTTCTCATAAAAGAAAACAAATCTACACAAAAAATTAAACAAATCTTCACATAAAATGAAACAAATCTTCACGTACAAGGAAATATATTCACACTAGAGAAAACAAATCTCTACATTAAAGAAAAAATCTCTCTATGTAAAATCATATAAGAATGATATTCACAAAAAAGAAAATTCTTTCCCTAAAATAATGTTTCCTGGTCTCAAGATCTCATTCTCATCATTTTAAATACATTAGTTTTGTTTCTGTAATCATTCAAGTATTCTCTCTCATTAGGAAAAGGTACAACTGTTAGAAATAATAATAATAATAATAAATAATAATAATAATAATAATAATAATAATAATAATAATAATAATAATAATAATAATAATAATAATAATAATAATAATAAAGTGTGATACATTTTCTCTTGTATGTAATTTAACTTTAATATTGTGTAATATTATTATTAGAAATAGTAGTAGTAGTAGTAGTAGTAAAAAAAGTTAACGGCAGTTTGCAAAAGGATTTCTGATTGTTTAAGATGCGAACATGGTTGGGATTTTGACAAGAGCAGCTGGGATGAAACTCCTGCAACGGAGTTTGGATGGGTTTGCCAAGACAAATACATTGTTCCTTTTATGTTTTCTTTATCCTACGCAGGAAAAGCTACAGGAACCCTTTTGTTTTCCTTGATATCCGATAGGTAACGCTGACAAGTATCTTTTTTTTTATAAGTAAGCAAGGGTGAAAAAGATATAAAATTTTTGAGAGATAAAATTTTTTAAAATTATTTTAAAATTTCAAAATTGGTTTCTTTGACAAATGTGGAGTTTATCTATTGTTAATTTTGTTAATTGTAATATTCAGGAAAAAAAATTTTTCAATGAAGAGTTTTAAATCCTGATTCCATCAAACACATATCTCTTAAACTATCAATATTGGTAAACGATAGATAAAAAATTTATTATTATATTTTAAGATTTTTTTTTTTTATCCTTTTTCAGATTTGGAAGAAAACCAACTTTCTTTTTTGTCCTTTTGTTACATACGACATGTAGCGTAATCATCACGTTCGCAACAACAACTTTCATTTTCGCTATCCTGGAATATTTAATTTCCATATGTTATTATACATTTTATCAAATGGCTTATATTATAGGTAAAGCTCATATATATATATATATATATATATATATATATATATATATATATATATATATATATATATATATATATATATATATA
>SEYY01003541.1:32500-45000 GCA_009176605.1 Armadillidium nasatum
CATCGGAAGTGTTGCTGCTCAATATTTCGGACGTCGTCTTAGTTCTGTTGCTTTTGCAGCCCTTTCAGCGGTTTGCTCTCTTGCTTCCATTTTCGTTTTGAAAGGTACTATGTAGTTTACTTCAATATATATTTGTTTTATTTTATGTTGTTTTGGTTACATATCTTTTTTAAAATGCGGACATAAGAGAAACAATTAAGTTCTTCTGTTTTTAGTTGTCATATGTTTCTGTGTGTGTGTGTGTTTGTTTTTTTTTTTTTATTTTTTTTTTTATTTATTTATTTATTTATTTCAAAGCATTTTGTTATGTTCTTTTTTGTTAAGTTGTTTTTAGTACAAATGGGTTTCTGGATATTTGTATTTTGACATATAACTTCAGTTATATTCAGATAATTAATCAAAAATCTTTTCATCCTATGAGCTTTCTTTGAAGCAGTTTATAGATGCCAATTTCATGTATTTGAAACTCATATTTTATATTCTTCCTTTTCAAATAGAAATCTTCTTTCATTTCTATTTCAGCCGACATCTCATTCATCTCTTTAGAATATAATGAAAAATTTTCGGCTTTAAGAATATATTTTAAAAATTATTCAGAAAATCTTCTTTCATTTCTATTTCAGCAGACATCTCATTCATCTCTTTAGAATATAATGAAAAATTTTCGACTTTAAGAATATATTTTAAAAATTATTCAGAAAATCTTTTATTTTACTAAGAAAGCTTTTAAGAAACTAAAAATTTTGGTCGGTTTGTTAGAATCTTTTTAACAATAACTATCTTCTTTCTAAAGAGAGTACTGATCTTAATTACTAGAGTCATTCCAAGTTCAACAATTTTCTGGTTAGATTTAATTTTAAGGTAGAGGAGCTCATTAACTATTATTATTATTATATATTATTATTATTATTGTTCTGTGCAAAGTTCGTGTTTTTCCTTTCAATAGTAAATTAAAAATTTTAAAAATGAAAGCTACTACTACACATAAACTTTCGATGAAGATTGTCAATTCGTGATTAGTTTTCTTGGAAAATTAGCTAATGATATTTTCAACCTGACTGTATTTTTTATTGATTTTAATACTTTTCCTATTTAAGACGAACCAACCCAAGATAAAATTCTCCGGAAAATCTCGAAATTTAAAAAAAAAAAAAAAAAAAAAAAAAAAAAAATTAGATTTTACTGAGAATATGATCTTGGTTGGTTCCCCTTAAATTTTGTTTCTCATCATTTGGTTAATTCTTAAATACTTTTTGCCACTAATCCAAGTTAATATTTAGTCTTCTTTAAACAGATCCTTTTGTTCTTGCCATTTTATGTGTCCTTAATAAAATGTTCTCCGGAGCTCTGGTTTTAATTGTGTACATGCAAATTGGAGAACTTTTCCCTACACTAATGAGAGCAACGGCTTATGGAGTTACAGGAATCGTCAGTTTGGCTGCTCTAATATTCATACCACCACTAATCGCAATGGTAAATATGTGATTACATACTTTGATATATTTAACAATAATTCGGTAGATAAAAGCGAAAAGAAAGAATAATTTATAAATATTTCATTTAATTTTTGTATAAGTTATTATTATATATAGTAATGTAATGTAAGGGAGAGTGACTTTAACGATTGAGTATGTTTTTAATTTATCCTGTGAATTAAAAACAGAGACTGATGTTCATGGGTTTAAAGGGGTTCTCGAACTTTCTGATTCATATTACAGCACCTTATCAAATACATATTTATTATTCGAAGCCATTGTATTTGTAAGTTTATAAGAGTCCTTTCCAGAGTATATTTAAAGGAAAAATAACAAGTACTGAGGTAGAGACTGGAGTCAAGAAAGGACTATAAGGAAATAGGAAAATAGGAAATAATAAGAAATGTCCCAAAGTGTAAACCTTCAATTGAATTGTAACTAAGAAAGGTAAGAAAAGATTGAATAGATGCTAATAAAAAAAACTGATTAAAATATGCTTCATAAAACGCAAAATATTGTGTAAGAGAAAACAGAAATGAAGAATGAATAATGACATAATGTATTGGAAGCTTAAGATTGTTGGAATGTATATTCTTTTGTACCGAAGAAAATTTTCACCTACATCTGAGTTCGAACTCGTGGTTCAAGCGTCTCCCTTAAGTAATATAAACAGCACTTTTCCAGCGCGTTACTCCGCCTCCCTATATATTTAATTGTATATTTGAAAAGTAAGAGGTCGTGAAATCATAAAAATAAAGGAAGAAGAACTTCAAATCATAAAATTTATTCTTGAAGTAGGAAAAATAAAAATAGGAAATCAGTAATAACATTATAAAAGTTCATTTAATTAAAATGGAAGGAAATTGTTTTAACACTTTAGGGCGAAGATGAACGAAACAATATGATTACTAAAAGAAATTGAAGATATATCCAGATAAATAAAAGCATGTATACTTGTATAATTGTATGTATACTTGTATGTATAATTGTAGAAAAAAAAAGTTAAAGGAAAAAAACTGAAAACAAGCAAATGGTTTCAGGAGTTTACTGAAAAGTCACTGGAAGATAAAAGTTACTGCATATTAGGATGCAATGCGACTGCATTAGGAAGATAAGAAAGAAAGGATGGCAAGAGAACACTCTTGAGAGTGATTAATTTGGAATAAATGCAAAGTAGATGTCAATAGTACGATTTTGGAAACCCTGATCTCTGAGTCTTGTGTTTGTTTATTTAGATCAGGAAACCCATAATATCTTCTTAGTTTTAAGTGAATTTTAATATTTAAATAGAAAATGAAATACACTTAACTAACATGAGGTAACTACCTGACCAGTCCAATTTAACAGTAATATTAAAGATGCGAAAATGGAATGTGGAATGATATGAAAAATCAATGTTAATTATTATTATTATTATTATTTTTATTATTATGATTATTATTATTATGATTATTATTATTATTATTATTTTATTATTATTATTATTATTATTATTATTATTATTATTATTATTATTATTATTATTATTATTATTATTATTATTATTATTATTATTAGGGGAACTCGAATGCATCGTTACCTTACTACATTCTTTTCGGCATTGGTTTATTTGGGACCCTGTTGTGCTCGTTCCTACCAGAGACTTTAGGCCAACCCCTTCCTCAGACAATCAAAGAAGCTCTTCATATCGGCAAGAATCAAACTTATTTTTCCTTAGTTCATAAGTGGAATGTGCATAAATATCTCAGTAATCAATATTATACTAAAAATTTCAGCAAAAATCACTGTACCGAAACTTGATTCGGAGTAAAAAAAAAAAAAAAAAAAAAAAAAATAATATATATATATATATATATAATATATATAATATATATATATATATATATATATATATATATATATATATATATATATATATATATATATATATATATATATATATATATAAACTTTCTGACAAAATTAACGTATCAGTTGCATACAGTACCTGTATTGTATGTACGTTTCTGTTGTTATATGTTCGTTACAGGCTTTCTAACACCCTTTCCTGCCTCGTCCAGTTTTCCTCGATCTGTGCGGTCTGGAATTGGGAAATATCCGACTCTATGGAGAAGGTTTCCACTGCTAACGTTCGTTTGGAAGCTATGTAGCTTAACTGCCAAATAGAAAACTCTACCATCCTTCATTACAGTACTCCTCGGGCGACCCAGATCTTGTTACAAGTGCTGCCAGTCTCCGGGAAATGGCGGAGGATCGGATACCAACAAACTGTCGATGGATGACATCCCAATCGCTGACCAACTTTCTCTGGAAGAAGTTTGTATCCAATAGTGTGATGGTCCTGATTGAAGGTTCATCCTCTCTTGCTTTCTTCCATCACTCTAGCTCAAATGAAGACATTAACACTGCAATTTGAACACTCACGTGTCTAAAGAATCCTTTGGAGTTCGATGAACACTTGAACAGGAAATGGTCAGGACTGCAGTTTCGGTGGTATGCACTCGGATTGAAAAAGCTGTGTAATGCATATTGGTTGTTTAGTTTGTTGGTTGCTCTATATAAAAAAAAATACCCGTTTTGTTACGTTCGAATCACAATTGACGCCATACAACCTAATCCTAATGTCATAGTTAGCCATCTGATTATAAATTCCATATGAGTTAATTTGGCTGGGAGTTTAATATTATTATTATTATTATTATATATATATATATATATATATATATATATATATATATATATATATATATATATATATATATATATATATATATATATATATATATATATATATATATATATATATATATATACTACATATTGAGAATTCGAACCCTGACCTCTAAGGTGGTAAGATATTGCGCTAACCACTACACCACTGATGGTAAGGAATTTAACAACAAAAAACACTTTTCCCAGTAACTATTTAGATTTATAAAATTTTAAATGTTAAGAGGTGTCGCTGTTTTTTTTTATGTTAATAACTTCCTTTTATAATTCCTAACGTATATATATATATATATATATATATATATATATATATATATATATATATATATATATATATATATATATATATATATATATATATATATATATATATATATATATATATATATATATATAAAAGTAAAGTTTTTTGTATGTGGTGTATATCCTTTTAAGGATGGAAGTCCTTCTAATGTTAGGATACGTCAGAACTAATAGAATTACTCCCTTTTTCAGTAACAAAGTCTTTTTCTTTTTTTTGAGTCGTTTCCCTACAACAAAAATTTCGTTTTTTACCTTTCCAAAGAAGAGAAAAATAATGGAAGTAATTAAGAATAAAATCCTAAGAAGTAATTTGGCTGATTTAACAGAATATTAGTTTAGTTATAAACTATACTGTGAAAAAATGACAAGCAAAACATAGTTAAAACTAAATTATTTTTTAACATTAAACTTTGGTCATTTAAAATGGAATAAAAATTTGACAAAAATAAATTATTTAAATTAAAAAAAATAGATGAATAAAATAAAATAAAAAATAAACTGAAAAAATAGTGTTTTTATGGATGGATGTAACTTATAAAAAAAAAGAAAACAAAGTAACTCTCTCAAATATATATATATATATATATATATATATATATATATATATATATATATATATATATATATATATATATATATATATATATATATATATATATATATATATATATATATATATATATATATATATATATATATATATATATATATATATATATATATATATATATATATATATATAAGATATATCAAAAAATTTATATGGTGTGATGGGTTTTCAGGCCCCTGAATCGTATCATACACCTTCTAATACATTTATAAAAATTTCCTTTAAATCTTTATTTGCACATGTGTACACATAAGTCATGCGCACCCGCTTATACACATGTGTACGCATTTTAGCTCTCCATTTAAATGCGTATTTTGCAGCGTATTGTCGGTTTAACATGTACATACACACACACACACACACACACACATATATATATATATATATATATATATATATATATATATATATATATATATATATATATATATATATATATATATATATATATATATATATATGCGCACCCACTTATACACATGTGTACGCATTTTAGCTCTCCATTTAAATGCGTATTTTGCAGCGTATTGTCGGTTTAACAGGTACATACATACACACATATATACACACACACACTAACGAAGGAATTAAAAGTTATCAGGGAGAAGTAATTCAATATCTGCGTGGCACGACACGCGGACCGACTAGAGTGAACTTTGCAATTAACCCATTCTATCATGAGAGATTTGCCGGAGAGTCTCCGGTAAGACTGGAAATTATTAGTTAGGCATTTGGAGAAACAAAACGATGCTGTTTGTCCACACTGTCGTAAATGGAAGAGGAATTCAAAGTATTAACATTCAATTATCGAGGATCAAGAGAGATTAAAACAGGGCGAGAGGGCTTTAAGACTGTGTCGGTGTCGTGCGAGTATCCTGGCAGGGATCTGCTGCTGCTGCAGTAGACAGCGAGGGAAGGAGGGAAGCGGACTCTGAAAGACAAATGGGGAAAGAGAAGAAGAAGAAGAGGAAGAAATAGAACAACAAAATGCATGAGAAATGAATTCATGGGAATGGAATTAGAGAAGATAAATGGGAGTTTATTTTGAGTGTGAGAAGAAGAGCGAAATAATAGGAAATGAAAAAAGGAAATTATTTGAAATGAAAAATGGAAAATCGGGAAGTAAATACACTTAAACATGGAGGAGTAAAAGCAGTACTAATATATATATATATATATATATATATATATATATATATATATATATATATATATATATATATATATATATATATATATATATATATATATATATATATATATATATATATATATATATATATATATATATATATATATATATATATATATAGGTGCATTGAGTCAAAAATTTTGCCATTTGAGCAGATTTAGGATATACTGGATAATGAAAAATGTTACCCAAATAATAATAAAATTTTTATACATATATTTCTTTTTGACATTCTTCTAAGTAACCTAATTTTACGTCCTATTTTTTTGGTTTACAAATGAGGGAGGTCAGAAGCCAAGTTCTTTGACCAAAAAAAAGGTTCGTTTTTGAGAAAAAGGATTTAGATAAGTATAGAAAAATGAACTTAGAACTACACTGCAAAAATTGTCCTAACGAATCGTTGGGACAAGTGGCAAAAATTTCACAGTAAAATTTCTAATAGAGAAAAAGACGTGTTAAGCATAAGAAAGTCGCTTCACCGATTTATTTACTAATAACTGAAAAAATTTGTTGTGACATTTTTGTCATTTGTCCCAACGATTCGTTAGGACAATATTTGCAGTATACCAGCGTTGAGCACGGTAAAAAAAAAAAATCGAAAAAATATATATATATATATATATATATATATATATATATATATATATATATATATATATATATATATATATATATATATATATATATATATATATATATATATATATATATATATATATATATATATATTATTTTGCAAACAAATTAGTTTAGTGATTGGTGTTCTTTTCATTACACTTTCCTCCATTTAATTTGCTTCTGATTCCTCATATGTAATTTAATTTATTTCTTTAATTATTATTTATTTATTTATTTATTTATTAAATTAAATTTTGAGAATGTGAGAACGGTTTTTTTTTACTTTGAATATTTTAATAAATATTTGCGTACTTTATACTACCATTTTTGTCGTTTTCCGAAATTAATACTATCGAAAGCCATTGAAAGTTTTCAGTTTGGGAAGGATTAAAAGTTTTGTACTAAAATAATTAAAGCTTGAATAGTAGCTTGAATTTTAAACTAAATAATTACTTGCATCTGGGAAGATGTTGAGGAGAAAGAGAGAAAATATACCTTTTTTTTCTTATCGTATTTTAAAATTTTTTTTTACGATTCAGCAAATATTTGAACGATGGTCCATTTTTAGCAAGTGTCATCATAAAATATACATAAAATTATCTAAATATTAAACACTTAAATAGAGGACAAATTTACAGCATTAAGTCTACCATATTTACAAATGTATGTGGGTTGTGAGACTTTTCAAGCATAACGTATGTGATGACGATTCGGACTATAGGTTAAATTTAGGTCACGAATTCGATTCCTAAAAAAAAAAAAATTTGAAAAAAAAAAAAAAAAAAATCCCCCCCCCCCCAAAAAAAAAAAATAAATAAATAAATAAAGAACCTTAAAAATTTAAAATTTTTATTATTTGTTATTATTTCTATTTAATTATAATAATTAAAATAAAAGGAACTCAATATATCTGGAAGAACTTTTATCTTATAAAGTAATTGATTTAATTACACATGATTAAGGATTGAAAGAGTCAAATTTTATTAGTCAGTCGTAGGGCTGCGGAGTCGGAGTCAGAAGCCTCATGCCGAAAGCCGGAAGCTGGAGCCGGAAACCGGAGCATCTGAGTCACAGGCGACAGAGTCTGAGTCGGAGCCGGAGCCTGAGTCAGAAGCCTGATGCCGAACGCCGGAAGCTGGAGCCGGAAACCAGAGCATCGGAGTTTGGGTTGAGCTCGAATTGAATCAAGAAATGATTTTACAATACAATAAATAATTCGTAGTCATGCAATTTTAAAAGGATTGAACAAAATGGCGGAGTCGGAGTGGGAAAGGGCAAAATAAATTACCAGCTCCTCTGAAGTAGTCGGAAGGTTAGTGTAAAATTTTCATAATTCTGAGGGATATGGTATCCCAAGTACCTCTTAATATATATATATATATATATATATATATATATATATATATATATATATATATATATATATATATATATATATATATATATATATATATATATATATATATATATATATATATATATATATGTGTGTGTGTGTGTGTATGTGTTTGTGATGTGTGTGTGTGTGTGTGTGTGTGTGTGTGTGTGTGTGTGAATATGTGCATGTGTGTGTATGTGTGTGTGTGTGTACGTGTGTGTTAAAACTATAGAAAAAAATCTTAACATGATATTGGCTATTTTATTTCACAAACTTTGAAACTTTTAAAAACTATTTTAAAATTCAAAATTATGCGTCAAAAGTTTGTTTGAAGAATGAGTTTCACTTCAACCAAATCCTCCGATAAATCTTTATTGATCTAGAATCATTGTAGGGTATTTTAAATGTTCAAAATAATGTGCTAGGGGTGACCGCAGTGATCGTACGGGATCCCGGATCCCGATCCCGCGGAATCACGATATTTTTATCCCGATCCCGATGTGAAAATTTTAATCCCGAAATATCGAGATCCACAAAAATCCTGGTATTCTAATCCCGATATATCCCGATTTTTTTTATGGCGAAAGAATTTTGGACTTGACTAAAATATTTCAAAGAATATTCATAAAATTTCAATGATAAGTGCAACCAGCACCCAACATTCCCGATTTTATTGTCAGTGTAGCTAAATTGCCAAGCACCACCAGCACAAGCGTGAAACAGTAAACCATCTTTTCATCTTCTAGATCTGACATCAGTGGACGTTAGAAATGACGTCAGCGTTTCGGCGAAGGCTCAGACAAAACGAAAAATCTGTGTCAGTTTACCAGTTCCTATAGTTGTAATGTTTGGTGGTTCTGTTCTACACTTCTACTGTTTTGAAATTTTTTGTTAATTCTTTTTTGTTGTTATTTTTGATCAGTAGGAGTGTATAACGTAAGTTTAGAATATACTTTATTGAATTTTATTCAAATTTCATATAGTAAATTATTTACCTTCTTCAAATGAGCTTTCTGTCCTTCTCTGTAATATTATATATATATATATATATATATATATATATATATATATATATATATATATATATATATATATATATATATATATATATATATATATATATATATATATATATATATATATATATATATATATATATATATATATATATATATATATATATATATATATATATATATATATATATATATATATATATATATATATATATATATATATATATATATATATATATATATATAGTAATAATTAAAGTCTGCTAACACTCTCGCAGAGTAAATATTCATTAAACATCGAAGCTTAAGGTTTGCTATAGGGGAATCGAACCTGGGCCCTATAGCACAAAAGCATAGAGTTTTACCTCTACAGTAGCGTAGAGGTAGAGTAAAACTCTATGCTTTTGTGCTATAGGGTCCGGGTTCGATTCCCCTATAGCAAACTTTAAACATCAATGTTTAATTTATATATATATATATATATATATATATATATATATATATATATATATATATATATATATATATATATATATATATATATATATATATATATATATATATATATATATATATATATATTCAACGTTCCTATGCTGAGAAGTGCCTTTTGGCAGTACTTTAAGCCGCACAGCACGGGGAAGGACATTGCAGTTTGTCATCTGAAGCCATGCAGAGGTACGTCAACCGCAAACATCAAGTCGAGTAGCGGTTCGACAAATGGAATGAGTGTTCATTTGCAGTCGCAGCATAAAAAGGAATTTGAAGAATTTGAAGAAACAAAAAGTTTAGAATCGGCGAAAAAAGAACATCATCAATTATTAGAAGATGAAAAAGAAGATTTTTCCGAATCTGGGTCACGTTGCTCAACGTATTCTCGCTGCACCACTGGGTAGCGTTTCATCTGAATGACAATTCAAAGTTTGGTAAACGTTCGATTTCTGCCACAGAATGCAGAGATCCTCATCTGGTTAAATTACAATGTTCGCGCAGTGGGCAATAGCACTTTCTCAGTCCTCAAGGAGCACAGGGAGTTCAAAAACAAACACGAAGACACACGACATGAATATCATTTGGCTGCTGAGCTCGACATTTTACCGCAATCAAGCGGCAGCGAAGACAGCGACTGCGCGATGAAGGAGACTAACTAAAAGGAAATAAGGAATGTTATAATTAATAAACTAAAAGGAATCTTATTAAAAAGAAGGTTATCAATGTTAACGATATAAGTTCATCTTTAAAATTTAAGTAAAGCAGCTTTTGTATCCCAAATTGCACAGCACAAATTACGCTTGCGGGATTAGTAATTATAATGCAGTAATGTCACATATTTTATTTTCATTAGATATTAAAAAAAAAAAAAAAACTGTAGCTTCACTGCTATCATGCACTTCCCAGCGTTTGGATCTGGATTTGCCACTATAGTGACCGTTAACAGCCGAAGCCAATACGTCCCGATCCAGAAAAAAAAATTGTAATCCTGATCACGATTCCGATCCCGAATAATTTTCAATCCGAAGTGACACACCAAGTGGATTGCGGTGCTTTGCGGTTATTTTGGTACGGTGCAGTAAGCCATAATCTATCACTGACCTGGTACATTGAGCACTGTGCGAAATGATGATGACTGGTGATGTGGTGCTTCGAGGAGCAAATGAGAAAATTCCGGAGTTCGGCTAACACTATGGTCAACCTTTTTTTGTGTGTAGAGGGGTAGGGAGAATTTCGTATCTACCAACTGTGTGTATCATGCCCATAAGGTTAAGATTCTCTGGTATGGTATCTGGTAATGACAATTAACAATGTTTCTATATATCAAAATATATCAATATATATATATCAAAATATCAATACAACAAAAGTTTCTATATATCAAAATATCAATATTTTTATTTCTTGACGTATCGAAAAGGAGGATGACAAGTTTTTCCTCAATATATGAATATTTATTTTTTTTCGAATACCGTATCACCGATATTTTTCTATTTTTGCCATTTAAAAAAACATTTCTAACTATATATATATATATATATATATATATATATATATATATATATATATATATATATATATATATATATATATATATATATATATATATATATATATATATATATATATATATATATATTTTGGCTGCTTTCCGCAGCCAAAATAGCATGTCGCCCTTTGATTTGCAATTACAAATCTAGCTCAACCAGGCCGACCTCACGCTCTTTCGTGTGGCCATTTTCTAAAATGTTGCAAGCCAGGACTTTTTCCTGACCCCTTTTGGGGTTAGGGACTTTAACACGGAGTGGTGTACCCACCCTTTAGGAGTAGGGGTGGCGTAGCCACAGCACTCCGCTTTTCAGCCACTTTCTGACCCCTTTTTGAGGGTTAAATTCCACCTCGGAGAGGTATGCTCAACCTCTTACACCTTTTCCCTCCCTCCTCCTACCCCTTAGAGGCTAATGGCGTAGCCCGGCACCCGATTTTAATCACGTTTCTTCCCTGAGATTATTTTGTGGGGTAGCCTCAAAGTTGTGATGTTCTTTGGGAGATCTTACTAGAGAGAGGCAGCTTCGAGTAATAGCCCCTCATCCACCCCTTCTCCCATCACCACTTTACCACTTGGGAGCTGGTGACATCCGGTGTTGAAGTTGACGCCACCAGGACTTTGCTGCAGGTTTCCCTTGATGCGCGGTCTATGTTTTTCATTAATTTCTGGACATTCGAAGTCTTCAATCCAATTTCCACTTTGTTGAGCATCACCTCTCTTCTTCTAGATCTCACCTTTTATTCTTGAACGAAACTCAGGTGTTTGAGAGTTCTGACAAGAAACCCTACTCTATTTCCTCATACTGTTTCTCTCCTCAATTTTCAGCAAAAGGCTGGTCAGACTTACGGTCGTACTTCTTTGATTTCACGTGGAATGGTTATTGTTTCCGCGGGACGGGTCCCTCGGTGTATGAGGAATGCATTACCAAGGTGATTCTCTTTGGCATGGAGGTGTACATTCCATATTCTTCTCTTACTTCAAAACCTAATAAACCTTGGTTTAACCATGCTTTTTCTCCTGCTATTCCCCGCAGGGATGCTGCCTTCAGGGATTACTGTTGTCTTCAAACTAAAGAAACTTGCGCAACTCATATTTAATCCCGGAAACGTGCAAAATCTATCCTCCGCTACAAAAACT
>SEYY01003541.1:50000-57500 GCA_009176605.1 Armadillidium nasatum
ACTCAACCCTATCCAAAAGAAAGGTGGTACCAGAGCCCTTCCAAATGTGAGAACAGAACTTCATTCAGGGTGGAAAGACCTTATATAAAAAATTCCCGTTCAGAAGAAAAAATTCTCGCAACTGAACAGTGTTCCTAGCTTCTTTGAAGCTTCCCTATCAACCATCGTAATATGAGGTTTCCAAGAAAGTTTATTGTTTATGTTCAGAACAAGAATGTTACTGTTGTTTACGAGTAAAACGGGAGAGCCGTTGAAGGAGATAGGAAAGTTGGGAGGTGTTTTTGAGAGGGAGATGTGAAGAAGTTGAGCTTTTAGAGTTGAATTTCACAAGGACGAGGCGACCCCACCGGAAAATCTTGTCCAGATTGGCAAGAATGGAGTCAGAAAGTTGAAAACGAGAAGCAACTCTAAAAGAAAAGAAGGGAGCAGACTTGAAATGAGTGGAATAATGGAGAGTTGAGCCATCGGCATAAGAATGAACAGAGCTAGAAGTAGAGCTGAGAAGATCTTTGATAAAAAGTATGAGTAAAGTTGGAGGTAGAACAGAACCCTGAGGAACACCACAATTGATAGAAAGGGAGGAAAAGGTCACTTCAGCAACAAGTGCCGATGTGGAACAATCTAAGAGAAAACTAGACATAAGTAAGCAAAAGAGAAGGTGGATACCCAAAGGAAGGGAGCTTGGAGAGTAGTGACTCATACCATACCAGGTCAAAAGCCTTGGAAATGTCAAGCACCACCACACAAGACTTTCCATAATCCTTAAGACCAGAAGACCATACATCAGTAAGATAGGAAAGTATGTCACCAGTAGACCTCGAGCGTCGAAAGGCGTACTGATGATTTGAAAGAAGAGAATGAAACTCTAGATGATCCAGGAAATGAGAGTTTCAAAGATTTTTAGACAGGGCACAAGTGAGAGTTATGGGTTGATAGTTATAAGGCTCAGAGCAGCTACTCATCTTATTATGATTGGAAGTAGAGTTGAACAAGGACAGGCGCCAGTTCAGGCGCACATTCCCTCAGAACACGGGGAGGAATGCCATCCTGGCCGCTGGCCTTCCTGATGTTCATATTTCTTAGGATCTCATGGACCTAATCATGTGAAATCACAGGTGGTGACATGAGACACCTGAGAGGGAAGGAGTAGGAAGAAGAGAACCGGAATCGTTCAGTGTTGAATTGAAGGAAAAAAGGAAGCAGAAGAGATTTGTCTTTTCTGAAGGAGTATTAGATTTACAGAAGTTATTAGAGATGTTTTTGGCTAGTTGCCAGAAATTTTTTTTCAGTTGGAAAACCAAGGAAGTCTTTTTTAATTTACCTATTTCATCTATTTTCTAAACTTTTGTCTATTTTAAAAAATAACTATCATTGTTTAATACAATATTTATTTTGAAAAATATTTTTACTGCATTATTTATTTATTTATTTTTTAAAACAAAAAATATTTGAAAAATTTAATTTTATGAAACATTTCACTGTGAATGTATATTTATTTCTTCTTATTTTCACGAAAAATTGTCAGAAATATATATATCTTTTGCATTTACTTTAACTTATTATTTAATATCAAATAATTTACTTTATATATATCTTTTAACATCATCATCATCATTCATTATTATTATTATTATTATTATTATTATTATTATTATTATTATTATTATTATTATTATTATTATTATTATGTCCTTGCTATTTTATTAATAATACATCGAAACACACTTATTGAACCAGACATTTAGATTTTAATGGTTCATATTTGATACATACATAGATCCATACACACATATGTACAGCTACATAATAATACAAGGCTATTACAAAATATATAAAGTTACGAACTTTATAAGCACCATCTCATGAAGTTTATAACTATTTTTCTTCAAACATATGAATTAATATGCTCAATTACATACATTCTTCAACGCTCACAAGCAATACACATTTTCTAAACTTCTAAAACATTCACATTTTCATTTCCTAACCCATTAGATGATATTTGTACAATTGACTTACCAAATGAACATCTATTATACTTAACATAGAGATTTTCCTATTAAAAAACACCCATTAACACATAAAAAAGCACACGAAGATTGAAACAACTTATCCAAAGTTGTATAATTGCATACATATCGTAGATAAATATAGATATGATTACAGAAAAATAATAATCTTTTAATGGTGGTTCACCTTAAAAAAAAAACTTAAAAGATACCAGTTCTAATATTTTTTTTAATTATTTTTAATTACTTTTATTTATTTTTAATTATTTCTAATAATTTTTAAATATTTTTAAAAATTTAATTTTTTTAAATTATTTTAAAAAATTGGGGGGAGAGGGGGTGTGAGGGTTGGGTGGGGGGTAAGGGTGTAGAGGGTAAGGAGAGTAGAGTAGGAGGTAGGGGGAATATTGAGGTAGGGGGAGTATTGGGGTAGAGGGTAAGGGGTCGCAACATTGCAACATAGCAATGTTGATTTTCAATCTTGCAAGATCGACGATATGTACACCCTACTACTGTGGGTAAAACGTAATACTCATTTAGAAGCGCATGTTCTCCGAAGTAATTTTGAGATCGGATAAGTCTAAGAATGTAACAAAAACTTTGTTAAAACACTTCAAGGAAACCAGATTTATTTGTATAAATTACATAATAACAAGAAAACAAAAATGGCAAGACAGAAGTATAATTACAAAATATGTTCCATTGGTTACCACCAAATTCAATATAGGTTTGGAATTAATGATCGAAGCAGTGGCGCACACCTTGTACTACTCGAAGAACCTTCTGGACCACGTCACATACTCCTCATATTCTGGCAAGAAATGCGTCTCGGTCATCAACCTATATCTTGTTTTAAATTGTAATAAAGACTGGGAATCTGGATCAGAAGAAGCCTGAATCGGAGCAAAACTATTCAGTCTGCTGTAAAGTAAAAAATAAAGTAAAAATAAAATGCAAGCAGCAAGTAATATATTTTATTTTACTTCATAAATTTCTAAACAGAACTTTATCTTCTATTTAGGGAGCCAGAGTCAAAGATGAATAGCTTTAAAGATGATGAAGCAGTATCCAAATTTGCTTCCGATAATAAATTTACCGGCACCACAGTCCTCCTTCTCATATTCTTCCACAGAAAATAATAAAGACGTCTCGTTAGAGAGACAGAATAAAACGTTTAGACAGAATAAAACGTTTAAAAGATCAGGAAATGATAAACACCAACATTGGTGGTTTAGTGCATCCAACAAGAACATATTTTAACTTTTTATTATTTTTCTATTCTTATCTATCTATATCTATCTATCTATCTATCTATCTATATATATATATATATATATATATATATATATATATATATATATATATATATATATATATATATATATATATATATATATATATATATATATATATATATATATATATATATATATATATATATATATATATCTACTTAAAAACGTAGAAATAATATTTAAACTATAAACATTTTTACAAAGGAATAATTTCACTTTAATAGCAAGCTATCTTCAAAAAACTTTTTTTTTTTTTTTTTACTTCAAGAATGTTTATTTTAATTTTTTTTCTTTTTTTTTAATTATATTATTAAATTAAAATTATTATACTATTTTATTATTATATTATTATTATCATTAATAATAATAATAATAATAATAATAATAATAATAATAATAATAATAATAATAATAATATGATAATAATAATAATAATAATAATAATAATAATAATAATAATAATAATAATAATAATAATAATAAATTTTGCATTATTCTAGGTTATTATTATTGCACAAAGTTATTCAATTGCAGTGAGATTTTGGGGAATAATATTACTTGTATATTTAGAAGATATTGCCAGGGATCAATCACAAAAAAAGCAAAAGATTCCAATACGCTCACCCTTCATAATTCACAATTGTGAAACCAATTATCAATAGATTAAATCTAAAAGTGGAACGAAAACAATAACTACTCCTGAGGAAGACAGGGTGTTTTAATATCTCGATTAATATATCAGAGACTTTATCTTGAGTCTTCTGCTTCATATAATTTTGATACGACGCACTTTAATTATGTTTCGTACTTTCAAATATGTGAACACACCTTCCCTTTAAGACAGGTAAAACAACACTAAGTCAACATAATTAATGTGATATTGTTAAGAGAGATAGCAAAACAGATATTCGTGGCATATATCGAAACTGAAAATACCTACACTTCAAAAATTGTCCTAACGAATCGTTGGGACAAGTGGCAAAAATGTCACAGTAAAATTTTCAATAGAGAAAAGACATGTTAACTATAAGAAAGTCGCCACACTGATTTATTTTATAATAAGAAAATAAAAATTTTTTTTTTGACATTTTTGCAACTTGTCCCAACGATTCGTTAGGACAATTTTTGCAGTGTAAAGACAAGTTAGAATCGTAATATGTTTAATAATATTAGAATTCAAAGTTTGAGAAACAATATACTATAAAGAAAGATAAACTAGTAAATAATACACTGGAAGAATTAAGGCAAAGATAATAATAATAAAGTATAGTAATATACTTTAAGATTATTAAGAAACAATTCCCCAATTACAGATATAAATTTGTTGTAATTTGATTTAATTTATCGTGCTTTTGCTATAGTCCAAAATTATGTATTTTTTCTAATTCATTTGTCTAAGTGAATTGAAATAACACACAAAATCCCTTTAACGCTTTTTAATTTTTTTTGTAGGCATAATATCACTTTTGAAATAACTTTCTTCAAAATATTCTTTTCACGTAAATATTGCAACCAGAAAGGGATAAAAAGGAGAGAGAGAGAGAGAGAGAGAGAGAGAGAGAGATGAGAGAGAGAGAGAGAGAGAGAGAGAGAGAGAGAGAGAGAGAGAGAGAGAGAGAGAGAGAGAGAGAAATGAAAAAGAAACCAATTTAAACTTTCAATCTTTCAACATAAGCCGAAAGAAGAAAGAATGAAACTGAAGTTCAGTATATTGTCAATATACTTCATCCGTCTCCCCTCCCCCTCTCCCTTCCCTTACAAATCTTCCCCTCTCCCTCTCCCCTCCCTTGCAAATCTTCCCCTCCACCCTCTCCCCTCCATGCAAGTCTTCCCTCACCCTTTAAGTAAAAAACAAAAGAAATATAATAAAAAAAATTACTTTTAATGTTATTATTATTCTTTTTAAAGATATGCAGAGAAAGAAGATACAAAAACGGTATTGATAATCAATCGAATTTTAATGTGGTATCAATCACAGAAAGATTTTCTCTTTGATGCTTTATATAGGCAAACGCCTCAAGCTTTTCATTTTAATGCATATCATATATATATATATATATATATATATATATATATATATATATATATATATATATATATATATATATATATATATATATATATATATATATATATATATATATATATATATATATATATATATATATATATAGAGAGAGTGGTGTGCTTGTTTGTTGGATACCCTGGGCATCGTGGATTTCAGAGTGGGCATCAAAGATGAGCGTCATTACATTTAGGTGAATTAAAAGACTTTGCTGATTTGTAAAGAGAATTCCTGAACAGAGGTTCTAGCATTGGTATTCATAGAACTCAATCGCTAATTGTTGACGTAACTGTGGTCGAAAGAGCGGACACAGGAAGCAGTGGTTTATGTGTGTCACATCTTATCAAAGTAAACCTTTCAAACCAGGAAAAGATGTTACTTACAACCAATATCGTCTAATATGATTATGGTCACTTATTTGGACGTAGGGGAAGAGTCCCTAGGAAGATGCCCATGTTAACGACTATAATCATAATACTGCAATATTTTATTGGGTTCTGCATCATAAAACTGAGTTTTCAACAACTAGAAAGGCGATCTGATGTTATAAATTTCATTTGTGCCTGTAATTTATTATAAGGAACTTTGAGAGCTATATAGTTCGTTAGTTATGTATGTATCCACGACGGGACCTTACATTTTGAATACCTGTTGTATTGACATCCCCCCTATGTTACCCGATACGTAATAAATTATGGTTTATGATGTTTGTTTTATTCCAAAACTGTCCCCAGGATATCCCTTTACGAGCGGCTTACTATCCTGTATGTAATAGGTGGAATTTTCTAGTTTGTAAACATCGAAGTGAATTCACCCTGTTTATATATATATATATATATATATATATATATATATATATATATATATATATATATATATATATATATATATATATATATATATATATATATATATATATATATATTCTCTCCATGAAATCTAAATAAAAATGATTTAATTTGTCATAAATTAACATAACCCTTTCTAATTTAAAAAAATACACCGAAAAAAAGGCAATTAAAGCAGGCATATATATATATATATATATATATATATATATATATATATATATATATATATATATATATATATATATATATATATATATATATATATATATAATATGACCACATAAAACCACACAGAGATGGTTAAACAAACTCTGAATCTGATCAAAGGCTGACATGTCTTCAGAATCGAAGTTTAAAACTGTGAAAGTCAAAAGTGAAGAAAAATGAAGATGGAAGTGTGTTCCAGAATTTATCAGTGGAAAACACTTAAGAATGATAATGGCTCTTATGTCTGAAGTCAGTAAACTGAACTGAAATTGAGTTTCTGAGGCACTGTAAACGACCATGCTTTCTATGCCCCAATTTGAAATACGAGAAAGATCAGAGGTCAGTTGCTCTAAGGCCATCCTTCTTGCATTAATTAACTGCTGTTGAGAGGGGCCTGTTTCAAATTGCAAGAAGTAGAGGGTAGAGTCACAAGCACAGGAGTGGATAGGTGATGAAGTAATAGAGGAAAGGTCATTAACGAAAAGTAGAAAGAGAGTTTGGGATAGAACAGGTCCTTGAGGAAGACTACTATTTATAGATTTAAAGGAAGAACGGTGGCCTTCTACAACAGCTGCTATAGAAAGAACAGAAAGGAACTTAGAGAGAAGGATAGATTCTGAAAGAGGAAATCAAAGCTTTGTGCCAGACTGTATAGAAGGCTTTCGATATATTTAGCGCCACAGCTAAAGATTCACCGAAACACCAAGAGCGGAGGATGATAACCAGTAGAGTGTTCCTTACGAAAGCCATAATGTTGATCACAGATAAGATTAGAAGAATTGAGGTGTTTTCAAATCCTCCTGTTAAGGATAGATTCGAAAACTTTAGAAAGAACGAGGTTAAATAAATAGGACGATAGTTTGTCCCCCTTCTACGGCACAGGCTGAATGAGCGCACATATCCAGCAAGAAGAAAAGGTCGAAGTAGAGAGCCAGAGACGAAAGAGTTACCAAGGCAGGGTGCAAGCTCAGAAGCACAAGCTTTGAGAACCTCAGGAGAAATACCATCAGGACGCCTTCTTAGTGTTTAGCTCAGAGAGAGCAGAAATGACATCTTTTGAAAAAAATTACAAA
>SEYY01003541.1:72500-85000 GCA_009176605.1 Armadillidium nasatum
ATATATATATATATATATATATATATATGGTTTATTGAATATTTTGTTTATTGGTTTATTTGTATGGAACAAAAGCCTTGTCTTCCAATATTTAATAAAACTGACAAGAGGTAATTGCCGAGTACATCGAAATAATTACGCCTATTGCTGTTAGGCTGCATATGTTGCAGGATGAGAAGAATGCGTACGCGGGGGTTCTATTGCCAAACCTCTTCCTCCTCAAGGACAATCTCGTGGAATTGCAACGAGAGGTGAAAAAACTTAACTATGCCAAAAGCTTAGTCAACTACTTACTAAAGCAGCCAAAGCCAAACAAAGGGAAAGAAAAGGGATTTGAACCGAGGTTCAGCAGGATTTTTGATGATTGTGATTTACTTATGGCAACAGCTCTGCACCCTCACTTCAAACTCGGAGTGGTACATAGGTTAAATGAGGGAAGTATCCAGCTGTCAAGACGAGGATATTGGAGGAAATAAAGTGTAATATTGCATCGAATTTTACTCCTCCACATCAAGGCATAAGGTGATGGGAATGAATCTGAAATGGACCCATTTAAGGTGAGCTATTTTTATAATTTAGAACAATCTTTAAGCATCTCTTATATATATATATTATATATATATATATATATATATATATATATATATATATATATATATATATATATATATATATATATATATATATATATATATATATATATATCACTGAGAGATAGAATGAGGAGTGAACTGGTGAGAGAGAAACTTGGGTGGAATCAATTTTTGAATGCATAGAAAGAAACCAACTGAGATGGTTTGGTCACGTGAAGAGAATGGGGGAGGGAGAGAGACAGAGAGAGATGCTGGAATGGAGACCAGAAGGAAGGAGACCGGCGGGAAGACCAAGGAATAGATGGATGGAGGCGGTTGAAGAAAGCCATAGCAACGAAGGAGCAAGACACTGGAAGAGGTGGAAGACAACCGAATGTTTGAGGACAGAAATGCGTGGAGAAAATTCTGGAGGAGTAGCACCCGACAGGCTCCAGCCTACCGGTTTTGGTGGTGAATAATAATAATAATAAATAATAATAATGATAATAATAATAATGATATATATATATATATATATATATTATATATATATATATATATATATATATATATATATATATATATATATATATATATATATATATATATATATATATATATATATATATATATATATATATATATATATATATATATATATATATATATATATATATATATATATATATATATATATATATATATATATATATTCATAATACACTGACATAATGTTCAAATGAAACTTAAAAAGATTTGAGTTCTTGATACCATTTCTAAATTTTTCAGAAACTGAAGGCCCCATATATCCAGCAGACACCTCTGGAGGAGAAGTTGCGGCAAACCTTGGATAGCTGGGATGCAGTAAATGTTCACCACAATACCCTCTCACTAGGAACCTTTTTCCATGTGAATACCAAGAGGTCTGGGTGGACTTGTTTATGAAGTATAATACCCCATTACCCAAGCTCAGCGGCCGTGGAGAGGTTGTTTAGTCAAGGCTCTGACATTCTAAGACCAAAGAGGGCAGCCATTGCATTCAGCAATTTTGAAAAATTTATTTTCATGAAAGGGAATATGACCCTTTTCAGAATGCAAGAGGAGAGCTACGAGGAGGAAGAGATCATAGATGGCTGAATAAATAATAATAAATTCTTTCTCATTTTTTGTTATATATTTGCATTTATCAAATAAAATTTAAAAAAAATTCAAAAAAAAAAAATTTTTTTTTTTTTTTTTTTTTTTTTTTTTTTTTTTTTTTTTGCTTCAAAATTTGCGCTTTAAAAATTTTTTTTTATTTGCGGACATGTGCGCTTTTGCATTTGCGGACTAAATTTTTGAAAAAATGTGCGCTTTTGCATTTGCGGACAAAGTTTTTAAAATTTGCGCTTTTGAGTTTGCGCTCTAAATTTTAAAATTTGCGCGCCCACCTCTTATATATATATATTCAAAGAAAGTCGGATAATTCTTCTTAGATAAAGAGCAACAATGAAAGAGAGAGAGAGAGAGAGAGAGAGAGAGAGAGAGAGAGAGAGAGAGAGAGAGAGAGAGAGAGAATATTTATATATATATATATATATATATATATATATATATATATATATATATATATATATATATATATATATATATATATATATATATATATATATATATATATATATATATATATATATATATATATATCTTTATTTTGATTCCTATTTTCACATTAATCCTATTCCTTTTCACATTAATCCTAATCATTTATAATCAATTTCTCTCTCTCTCTCTCTCTCTCTCTCTCTCTCTCTCTCTCTCTTCTATCACTGTGTTTGTGTGACAGTCTCAAATTCATTTCATTTTTGGTTGGTCTTCGCTAATTCCATTTGGATGTCATTCACACATCAGAACTTTCACCCGCTCCAACTCTTCTTCTTCTTCTTCTTCTTTGCCAACAGCGGCGCGGCCAAATTCATCGCAAACTTTACGAAGATAAAATTTATAAGTTACACGAAAGATGTTTTAGCTTCTCTCAACGCATCAATTTTTTCTCGAAGACGCCAACATTGGATTCCACTCCAGTCTCGGTCGCTAAGGACCGCCAATTAGGTTCCTGATGAAGAAGATTTTAGCGAAGCTTTTAAAGGATTCTTCATCTCGAGGAGTAAAAATGAAGAAGTCTCCTGAGGGGACCGAACGTCCGTTATTGTATTCTCTGAAACTAAAGGCACACAAAGGTTTTTAAAAATAATAATACTTACTTGTACTTGTCCGTACCCAATTTTATTGACATATTATCTCTTAAAAACAAACTGAGATAAACCTTCACTGATATTTATTATTATTATTATTATTAGTTTAGTAGTAGTAGTAAGTAGTATCAGTATTACCATTAATTATATATATATATATATATATATATATATATATATATATATATATATATATATATATATATATATATATATATATATATATATATATATATATATATATATATATACAGTAGCAGTACCAGATGTAGTACTAATAGCCCTACTAGTAGTTGTAAAAGTAGCAGTAGTAGTAGAACTGGTTAAATGTTTGGAAAATTAAAGTAGTATGGTAGGAAATTTTTATTATAAAGGTATCATTGTTCATTTTTTTTCCTATCGGAACAAAATCGATAATGTCATTATAATGATTAGATGAAAAATTAAACAAAAATGAATTCCTCAACAAAGCTATTTGGTTTTATGTGATGTGGATAAATATCTGAACGTTACTACAATAAACAGTGAATGCAGATAGAATCCATTACTGCAAGACCAGTCAATACAGATAGAATAGATTACTGCAACACTATTCAATGCAGTTAAAATGCAGATAGAATCCATTACTGCAACACCAGTCAATACAGATAGAATAGATTACTGCAACACTTTTCAATGCAGTTAAAATGCAGATAGAATCCATTACTGCAACACCAGTCAATACAGATAGAATAGATTACTGCAACATCAGTCAATATTGATAGAATAGATTACTGCAATACCATTCAATTCAGATAGAATACAGATAGAATCCATTACTGCAACAACTAATCAGTGCTGATAGAACCCATTACTGAAACACCAGTCAATGCAGAGAATCCATTACTGCAACAACCAATCAATGCAGATAGAATCCAAATTATAACAAGATACATAGTACTTCGCTTGAATTGAAAGGGAGAAAGTGTATAAAATAAGATTAGAATAAGAAGATAGAAAATTGCAATTGATGACTGTAAATGATTTTTTTAATATTCTGTAATTAAATATATATATTATTAAATTTAGGAATTAAGAGAGAGAGTTAATTTTAAAATGATGGTTTATTTTGCAGAATTTATTAGAGATTAATTTAATGTCAGCCGAACCAGGAGTCGAGGTTGGTTTCTCAAAAATATTGCACAAAATATTAACTCTGGTATTCAAATGAGCGACTCTGTAAATGAGATAATAAGAACAAATCTTAGTTATGAATAGGATTATGAACAACTTCAACACAAAAGAACACTATTATATGAAAGAACTTACGATAATTTTAAACGGAATACTTCTTTTTGAGAAACGTTTTAGTTCCTCGTCAGGAAACGAGTAGTGTCTTCAGGTGTTCCTCTTAGAGAAGTTTAGTTCATTTATCTTCAATTGCAGCATCATCAACGAGTTATCTATTAAAAGAAAACGTGATTCGAACGAATTAAACTGTCAGGTTAATTTAGATATTGCATTACACATTACAGGCTTTTGTTTTAAAACTGTGCAATCACAAATAAGTTGTATATCCAAAGATGTTTATTATTTAAGATATGTTTCAAAAGAATTTCAAAAGCAACCATTCTTTAAAAGAAACTTCGAAATTATGAAATCTTTACGATTTGAAATCTTTTAGAGAATTTTTCAGTATGGAAGCGTTTAAAGAACTTTTCAGCAAGGAAACGATTTGAGAATTGATTTTACAAAATATAGCAACCTACCATTTTACTTTCTGTACTAGCCATTTTTATTGATTTTAGCTACAAGATTTTATTTTTAGCTATTTAAAAATTTATAGTTTTTATAAAATATATATATATATATATATATATATATATATATATATATATATATATATATATATATATATATATATATATATATATATATATATATATATATATATATATACAGCTATCACTTCCGCTAATGGGAATTGTTCAACTCAAGGAGAGTGTGCAAAATAAGCGTAAAATCTTGAAGAATAAAATCATTATAATTTCTTCTAACAAATATTTGCAGGTAATCACAGACCCAAGCCTAAAAGTGAGTGATATTCTATTCCGCAGGAAACAGATTATAGAAGAAAGGTGGCTAAAAAGATGGAAGCACAACAGTGGACAAACTTGACCTAAGTTACCAATTTCCACACATAATTTATATGATACGCACTGCATCTCTTGTTCAATGAGGTAGTGGTATACGAGTGAACGGTTCCCTCAAGCACTGTCTCTGTATACCTATACAGAAAAGAGATATAGCACCACGTCGCGTCGCAAAGATAAAGAGTCATATCAACCGAGAAGCACGGAACAGATTATAAGTCTTTTTGGCCTTTCACTAAACCACTAGACACTGTTCAAAAGACAGATGAACCTGAGCCACTCCAAATATGAGAGCAGTACTCCATAAAAGGATGGTGAGACCTTTGTATATTTAGAGTAACTGAGAAGAGTTAAAAATAATCTAGCTGGTCTTAAGAGTTGATTTCACAAGGTTCAGACAATATAAACTTATTTACAGTATATATATATATATATATATATATATATATATATATATATATATATATATATATATATATATATATATATATATATATATATATATATATATATATATATATATATATATATACTGTAAATAAGAACTTCAATTCCAATAGTTAATTAATTGAATGAAAAAAAAAAACTGTTGTTGGAGATTTTCCTTTGTGTTCCGCCCTACCAAAGCGTATTATATTACATTTCGCAGAAGAGAGAGTCAATATTGTGTAAAATTTTAGAGTTCCATAATACATATTTACATTTAATTAATTTCGTAATTCTAAGTTGATTTTAAGTTGCTTCGCTCTTCTGAAAATAGGAATTCACTTTTATTTTTTATGGTTTCTTGAATACTTAGAATTACATAATTTTTTTTTTTGTAAATTTTAATATTATCAAATATAATTTCATAGTTCGGAGGGCTTAAATTTTATACAGTGGGAACTGTGCTTCAAGTGGCATAGAATAATTGTGTTAAAAAATATAGTGTTAATAAAATCAATTGTTATTAATAATAAAATATATTACAAGGAGAGTTATGATTTTGCTTGATATTGTAAGAGTGAGTGAGAGTGAGAGGAGTGGTGGAATGAGTGGAGTGAGAGGGATGAAGGAGTGAAAGTAGTAGAAGAAGTGAGAGGAATGACAGAAAGCAATATTCTTCTTAAAGATTCACACCCAATTTCAAATAATACAAGGAATACAAAGAAAGAAATAAAAAGAAAAATTGTTTTCCGCTGTTGACACATCTACGAAATCGGAAATCAGAAATCGGGAAATCGGATGCTGATTCGGAATCAAGTTTAAATATCCTGCTGGAATCGGTTTTAGAATCGAAATATGACTCGCTATTACAGCTGATTACGGAGGTTTGGCTATGACAATCACGGAATTAATTTTTTAATTATAATTATTGAGCGATCTCGCACATTCGCAGAAAAGGCGACATTAATATCACCTATCAATATCAAGAATAGTAAATAAGCAAAAAATTTATTTTTTTAAATCATACACAATAATAATAATAATAATAATAATAATAATAATAATAATAATAATAATAACAAGCACATACGCGTATCCCGTAGGGCTATGCATATGAGCTTGTTATTATTATTATTATTTATTTAAAGAAATTTAATAAAATTATTATTAAAATATTTGGTGAAGCAACACATCTTTCGATACAATATACTTTCGGCATTTAAATATATATATATATATATATATATATATATATATATATATATATATATATATATATATATATATATATATATATATATATATATATTTTATTTTTGTGAAGCAACTTAATATAGGCTCGCGCAAAAATGCTTACAAATACAAAATGAACGGAATAATATTAATTAGATATAGATAATAATAATAATAAAAATGTATACAGATAATTTGGCAAAATATGGAACTTCGAAATACAGATATATCTTAATACATAGGAACATTACTCATAAGAGTCTCTCTCTCTCTCTCTCTCTCTCTCTCTCTCTCTCTCTCTCTCTCTCTCTCTCTCTCTCTCTCTCTCTCTCTCTCTCTCTCTCTCTCTCTCTCTCTCTCTCTCTCTCTCTCTCTCTCTCTCTCTCTCTCTCTCTCTCTCTCTCTCTCTCTCTCTCTCTCTCTGAAAATATTTTTTGTCAATCAATTAAAGAAATAAAAATAATCAACAATGTATTACAAAATCTTTATTATAATCTTTAGTCACCTAGGCTCCGTTAATCCTTTAAGGAACTGATCAGCTTATATCAGAGTTTTAGATTGTTAGGTCATTGTCTGCGTTATAATTGGTTTAATTTTTTTTTTAAATATTCTTCTTCAAAAACAACAAAGGTCAGGTTTGAAAATTATATTTTAAGGTATATCATAAATAATTTGAATTTGTATCGTCTTGGTCGTGGGTTTGAATCCCAGAGTGGACACTAGAGAAGTTTCCCCCCTCGATCAAGAATAAAAGCCTGTGAAGTAAATCGTAAAGATACGATTATAATAAACATAACTTTTACCTCGAACACAACTTTTCAGAACATATTTCTATATAATTTTTCAGTCCCTTTCACCCAAACAATTTTTCAAGCTTATATATATATATATATATATATATATATATATATATATATATATATATATATATATATATATATATATATATATATATATATATATATATATATATATATATATATATATATATATATATATATATATATATATATATATATATATAAATATATAATATATAATATATAATAATTTAAAAAAAAAAACTTTAAAAAAAAAAAAAAAAAAAAAAAAAAAAAAAAAAAAAAAAAATTTTATAAAAAAAAAAAAAAAAAAAAAAAAAAAAAAAAATTATATATATATTTTTTTTTTTTTTTTTTTTTTTTTTTTTTTTTTTTTTTTTTTTTTATTTTTTTTTCTAAAAAGAATCGTGTTTTTTAATATGTTCTTTATAGATAATTTTTGAAATGAATCTTTAATGGGAGTTACATTTGCCTAATAGAATTTTTATATTTACATTAGACTGATTGATATTTTTGTTTTAACATGTATTTACTATCATAATATCTAAATTATTCCATAACACGCATATATATATATATATATATATATATATATATATATATATATATATATATATATATATATATATATATATATATATATATATATATATATATATATATATATATATATATATATATATATATAGCAGTGGTGAGTTGTAGCTGGTTTCCACAGGTTCGAGCGAACTGCTGGATAAAATTTTACTCTTTTGAGCCTAGCAAACCGATTGTTACCTCTTTTCTTGTTAAATCAAACTTGGAAATAAAACAGTTATTATTATTATTATTATTATTATTATTATTATTATTATTATTATTATTATATTATAATTATTTTTATTATTTATTATTTATTATTATTATTATTATTATTATTATTATTATTATTATTTTTATTTTATTATTATTATATAATAAAAATAAATTATTTTATTTATTAATTATAATATATATATATATATATATATATATATATATATATATATATATATATATATATATATATATATATATATATATATATATATATATATATATATATATATATATATATATATATATATATATATATATATATATATATATACACACAATGATGACTAGACAGATTGAAGAAAGAACTGAGAAATCTAAAATATTAAGTACTATTTTTCACTTTTAAATTATTTTAAATAATTTCATCTTAAAGAAAACTTCAAAATGGCGGCCTACTTCTTCATATCTACTAATAGATGAGGTTAAGTTATTAAACACCTTTTAACAAGGTCTACTTGTATGTCTAAGGTATGAGAGTTCAATCCACATATACGTGAGAGGTATATATTCTTCACTTTTTAGAATCTGTGTTTTAAGACAGACTCTTTATTTTATGTTTAGGTATTTTTTAAATGAGGTGTTTTTGTTATTACCTATATGTCACCAGTTGATCGAAACTTCCAGAGGCAGCACTCTGTGTTGTTTGCAGAACCTCTATCATAGTCCTATGCAGGTGAATATCTTGGAATATCTTCACCAGATCAAGTGTATTGTGTAGTGAGAGATGCGGGAGCAAATATGGAAAAATAAACTTTTTTTATGTAGGAACTGAAATTTGTTGACTGCTTTGCATCAATTGTTCAAAATGTATTTCTGATGTATTAGCTAAGTGTTGGTTGATTGCTACTCATTTCGATCATTCAGTTGCAACTCAAAATGAGTTGAAAAATATAATCAAGAATAAATTTATGTGTAAAGCCACTGCTGTGCATGATATTCGAACACGCTTGAAGCAGCTTTTTTGATCCTTCTTCATATGAAAAACGAGTGAAATTAATGAGACCATTTGGCCTTCTAATGAAACAACTCAAGGGGAAACCCACTCATAGGTTATAGTGAAATTTTGAATAATTGTATTGCTGGTTTTAAGCTCTTTGGTAAAGCTACCAAGATTATTAGCTCTGCAGATCTTTCTTTTCATTCCTTGGTACTTCAGGTTGTAGCCATAAAAGTTGTACTAAATGATGGCTTTGAGAGAAACTGAGCATACAGTACACAAATATAGTTGCTGAAAGTGACTTAGAAATTTATTGTTGGTACGACCTGGAAATTTCATCCAAACTATCTTCTTTTTTTATCATTTTACATAACGTATCCAGAGTTAGATATAATACCTTTTGTTGATAAAATTGTACCAAACTCAACAACGTTGATGAGAACAGGTAACATATCTCTACAAAATGAAGAATATTGTTTTAAAATGAATGCAACTGAGAAACTCTTTCCATTTCTGTAAAATATATTAAAGGTGTTACATTACACCGTTCCAATATTTTTTTCCTTTTTTTTATATTTTTTTTTAAATTAAACGGGCACTTAAAAAAAAATAATAATATATATATATATATATATATATATATATATATATATATATATATATATATATATATATATATATATATATATATATATATATATATATATATATATATATATATATATATATAAAGTGCATACAACTTTCGTGTTTTACCTATAGTTTCCTCCTCCTTCCGACAGAAAAGTTGTGAATTACTACTTCTAACTACTCTCTTTCATCTTGTCCCTTTTTGGGCGTTTTCATGAAGCCGAAAACTTACTTCTACAAATACTAAGATGTAAAACTTGAACCAATAAAAGCGCTGCATCTCTCTCTAAGCTTCTTATACATAAAAGAAGAGAACCGAGCGAGGAACAAAAGATATTTTAATAAGCAAGAACGTTAACAAGCTCTGCAGCGAAGCAACTTGTTAAAGAGCGAGCCGCGAGGAAAAGTTTTTCGCGCGCAGATTAATGTTGGCGCGCAAAACGAGAGGTAAAAAAAAAAAAAAAAAAAAAAAAAAAGCGCGCGAAAGGAACTTTAAAAAGTTTTGAAAATTAGAGTTTGTATCCGAAAAGTTCTTCTATGCGTCTTATGAAGAAGAGGCAAGAGAACCCTCTTTTCTAATTTAAAGAAGGTAAATAGTCTTCAACTCTGCGATATACGTTATTAATTACGTAACTAATTAGCACGTCGTAATTAAGGGTATTAATAAGAGCCTTCGTCATCATTTTTAGCATCAAAATTATCATTTTCACTCTACTTTTTAAATATTTTAAGTTAATAATTATTTAGGTTGATAATTTAATTATCTTTTTATTTTTTTTTTTTTTTGCTATATCCTAAAATAAATAAATGTAAGTAATGTTAATAATAAGTAGTTTTAATTTACATCACTGGTAAAGGTTTTTAAATACATTACGTAACATTGATAAGGGGAATAAAATTTTTTGTGAATCACTTTTATTTCTGAATTAAAATTGCATGATCAGCCCTCCTCATTTTTTTTCTTCTCTCTATCTCTATCTATCTCTATTTCTGTCTGTCTGTTTCTGTCTCTCTGTCTCTGTCTCTCTCTCTCTCTCTCTGTCTCTCTCTCTCTGTCTGTCTCTCTCTCTCTCTCTCTCTTTCCATTTAGTATGTCCATATTAGAATAATTTCTTTAGTATGGTTACAATAAAAGTTATAATGGTTTTGTTTGTAGTTGAATGCATACAAAAATAGTCTGTGATTAGATTAGTCGATATCACATTTTTTTTTTTTGCACCGCACCACACCGCATCACATCACATCGGTGAGTTGACCACTCCTACTTAATGGTACGGTTTAAAGATATAATTTTTGTCTCAAGAGACAACAAGATTGGTAATAGCTCTTCGTATCTGAAATTTGTCTCCACACTTCGTCCTCTCTTCAAATACTCCCTCTGTTCATGCTCTTTTTGCCCCACCTCAAAAAAAAAAAAAAAAAAAAAAAAAAAAAAAAAAAAAAAAACCACCACCACCACACCCACTCCTTCACCTATACCAACACCAACAAATAATTTAGTAAATTTACTACTACTACCACTACTACTAATAATAATAATAATAATAATAATAATAATAATAGACCCAATAAATTGAATAATGCAAATATATACCTATTTTGTACTCGTCAATTAAAACAAATATACTATATATGAAAAGGAAAAAAAAAAATTTTGTTCGCTTCTGCTATAGCAAACAAAATTTATAAATAAAAAAAAACACAATATTCATAATTGTTTTGTTCCTTCAATTGTTCGGCGACGTGTACAGTCGAGAACAAAAATGCGTTTCCGAGGAGACCAGCAAATAACTTTAGAAATGTTTTTGCATGTTAGACAATACCAACAACTTATTATTAACTATATTCAACTTTGTTAATTGAAATGCAGAGAAAAATATATTTCAATGTTTATATGAAATTACAATATTATATATATATATATATAATATATATATATATATATATATATATATATATATATATATATATATATATATATATATATATATATATATATATATATATATATATATATATATATATATATATATATGTGTGTGTGTGTGTGTGTGTTCGTGTGTGGTGTGTGTGTGTGTAGGAACGTTCTCATTAAATTGTTTAAAAGGTCTTTTGATGAATTTCAAATAATGTCGTCCGTTTTTGACAAATAAATCTAATTAAAATCGGACTTAGCAAATGGCGTCCCTCCTCCGTGCACTTCTCTCTCTCTCATTCTAAACGAGCAATTTGCCTATAAAGTCATTTCTGGCAGTTGGATTCTCGCATTTTTTTTCCACTGAAGTTTGAAGCCAGATTCCGGCTAAGGTATTTAATCAAAGTTGTTTGCCGATATTTTAAGTGATTACGAACTTTAAGTAGCATTTTTAGCTCTCATTCACAGATGCCGGTTTTGAATCTGGAAATTTATTGCGATTTACCCTCGTGTTCGAAGCGAATGTTATTTGATCCTGTCTCTACCACCCCACACCCCCGACCCACCTTTATCCTGTCTCGAACTCCCTACCTCTCATTCCCCCCCACAAGAAATTTTTTTAATTATTTATTCATTTAAATAGTAAATACTCCATTATTTGTTTCTTTACTTTGGTGTTTAATTAATTAAATGATAAAAAGGCAATTATAATTGTTTAATTGATGATAAATTTAATAACATA
>SEYY01003541.1:105000-117269 GCA_009176605.1 Armadillidium nasatum
CATGAGAGAAGCTTCAAAGCATCACAAAGTATCAGAAGCATTTAATAAACGAGGGCTTAATCATATTCTTCTTTAGGTGCTATTCCATCCTATCACTTTTAGGTTATACGTGAAAGTTTTAGGGGGAATACCCTTCATAACTCTTTATTGTCTGAATCATTCAGATGCCTTTATCTGGGGATATGCCATATAGGTCCTTTGTAAACTACTTCGTACGAAAACAGGATCAAAAGAGGTGCTGCTTTCCTTCAAGAATTAAAAGTAATTAACCTACCAACACATTGTAATGGCATATAAAAAAAAAATAACACTTGGTAAAGGCCATTATTATTATTTTTTTCAAACATCTTCATACGTACAGAAATTAATTAACAAAAATAATAATCTTTACAGCAGAATTTCCTATTAAAATTTTTTTAAATCAATCAAGGAAAAAAACGGAATTCTGTAAGTAGAATCAATTTAGTGAATTTTGACAGTTACAATTTTTAAAAATTATTACATTTGAAATTTGTGTATAGTCTCATGAATTTCATTTCTTCCATTTTTTTTTTTTTTTTTTTAATTTACCGAAATTTTTTTCATTTGTTTTTGCAATTTGCAATTTGAACTAAAAATTTTGTGCTCAATTTAGTGAATTTTTTAAAACGATTTCTATATTCTTATATGCAAACTTTCCATAGAGAATTTTTATAATTCGTAATTCATAAACTAATATCTCACAAAAAAAAATAATAAATAAATAAATAAAAAAATAATAATAATAATAAATTGTAAAAAAATTTTCTTTCAGAAATTAATATTTTAAAATTTTTAAAACATTTGAGAGAAAATATATTTTAGCATTTCCAATCATGCACGAAATAAAATCAATAACAATACTGAAAAAGTAATACACAAGATTGACTTGTAATTCTCCCTACGGTAAAACTCACAACTATAAAGCTTTGCATACAGAAATTATGTAATAACTTAATCATAAATGGCAGCGATGCCATTCGTTTTCTTCTATACCGACTTTAAAGGTATTGGAGTCCTTCAGGAGATTGGAGCGGTCGATTGGCTTGAGCCTTTGGGACCACCGGGGGACTTGTATCCAATTATATCAAAAAGTTGCTTCAGCTTCAATAGCTCGGATAAACAAAAGTTGGCGCTTTCATGCAGCGACGCTGAATTAACAGAATGTCCCGATCAAAAAGTATTCAGACAAAGACACAGACACATACAAAGACACAAACAAATACACAGACAGACATACACATACAAAGACACCTACACATACAAGGACACCTACACATGCAAAGACGCAGAAAACAAACACATACACAGATACAGACACATGCAAAAACACAAACACAGACACAGACAGAACAAACAAACACAGACATATAAACAGACAGAACGGATGTTAAAATAAAATAATAAGAAGAGGAAATAAAAATTCATAAGATAAATTCAGATATAAAACACAAGGTACTTTTAAGACATTCGCTCTTTTATATATATAATATATATATATATATATATATATATATATATATATATATATATATATATATATATATATATATATATATATATATATATATATATATATATATATATATATATATATATATATATATATATATAGGGGATGGAAGGCCAGAGTGGAGATGGATGGATGGAGTGAAAGAAATTTTGGTGGAAGGAAATTGAGTTCATAAGAGGGTAGTAGACTTGCTAAGGACAGAGTGAGATGGAGGGCGGTGGTGAAAGGGGATGAAAGGTAGAAATGGGTATGTTTGTAAGGGAATTTTATTTAAGGCGGGCATATATATAATATATATATATATATATATATATATATATATATATATATATATATATATATATATATATATATATATATATATATATATATATATATATATATATATATATATATATATGCAAGAAAGGAAGAAACAGGAAATCACGTTAAAAACCAAAAGAGCAACCAAAACGTAAGGAAACCAAAAGAGAGAGAGAGAGAGAGAGAGAGAGGAGAAAGGAACCCAATTTTCTCCCCTCATTTTGTAAGAGATTTGGAAAGGGGCGAAATATGAATGAGGCTTAGAATGATGAGGAATGATATTAAATGCTGTTGGATATGAGACTTGAGGTGAGGGGATAGAGGGAGATGCATGATGATACGAGAGGGAAATATGAAGTTCATTGTGACGAGAAGAAAATACGTTAATTGAGGTTGAAAGCGCTGCGGATTATTGAGCAGAAGTGATATGAAAATTCCTCACATTTTAATTAAAAAACGGAGGCTTTTAAAACACACAAGTAAAAAACGACTTTCACGAAAGTTATTAAGAAATTGTCAAAATTGGGTTTTATTAACTTTCGGGTTTTTTTTTTTTTTTTTTTTTTTTTTTCGTTTTTTTTTTTTTTTTTTTTTTTTTTTTTTTTTTTTTTTTTTTTTTTTTTTTTTGATACAAAAAAAAAAATGCAGTTTGTAGGAATAAAAAGAATATGATTGGATTTTCAAAATGAATCTTGTATTTACTGACCCCTTTTTCCTCAGTTTCATTACTCAAAACAACAAAAACAACAGCATATATATATATATATATATATATATATATATATATATATATATATATATATATATATATATATATATATATATATATATATATATATATATATATATATATATATATATATATATATATATATAATATATAATATTTGAGTGTATTTCATAAAAATGGTGAAAGGAATATATTCCACTAGAGAAATTTCAAGCATTTATACTACCAAGTATTGACTTTTTACACACTACGCCCTCAAATCACAGACAGTGAAAAATTGTTTGCCAAAATACCGTCAGACTTCTTTCCTTCATTCTGAAAGGAATGAAGATTTAGACAAATATATTTACGAAGATTGGCTTCCAAATATGCCAAGAACGGGGCAGTGTTCCCCCCCCCCAAAAAAAAAAATTAAACATGGAGGGGGGTCCTGAAAGAAACATTTTTTCAAAAGAATTTTTCTAATGCTATATATAATAGGAATCTTAAAAGAGAAATTAGTTTATTAGGAAAGGGTTTTAAATTTAACTTTTTTGGGGGGAGGGGGGCAACTATAGCAAAACTCTACATGGAAATTCATTACAAACGCATTGACATTGTTAGCTACTTATAAAAACATAAATGTCGTTAAACTCTATTAAAACTTTGTCAGGTTGCCATAAAAAAAAAAACCAGAGAACTCCCCTTCCCTCACACATACTTTTTTTTTTTTTTTTTTTTTTTTTTTTTTTTTAAAGATATTAATACGTAAGAATGTCGCTCTGTAAAACTAAATTTATTTCAGGTTTTCACCCCCTTTGTTTGTTAGTTTGTGTGTAATCTTTTCGTTTCCCATTTCCCCTCTCGTTTAATAATTATCATTCTTAAACACAGACTTTGCATCTCGTTTACAGGATCTTACACACACACACACACAAACGTACACGCACACATTATATATATATATATATATATATATATATATATATATATATATATATATATATATATATATATATATATATATATATATATATATATATATATATGACCTCTGTGGGGCAAAGGCCTACTAATTTCCACCAGAGTTGGAAAAATATCGGAAATTTGGTCGCTAAAGGCAGTCATGTCCAGATACACTGCGTTTGAAGGTGTGTAAGCCAAAGGAAGTTGGGAAAACAGATAAAGGAAGTGTGTTCCAGACTTTACCAGTTGAGTATATATGTAAGACTGAGCATAACGGTTAAATCTGGGGTCAGACAGTTGGGCAGAGAAAGTATGAGACTGTGCAAAAGGCGTGTCGTACGGGTCCTTCTCAATGTAGGGAGTATGCGACGGGAGAGTTCAGAAGAGCAACGTCCATTGTCATAAAGGTAGTATCTAGAGAGTGACGCAACAATTCGAAAGAGACTGGGCAGAATTAGCGAGCAGAAGAGTTGATGAGACGAAAAGCACTGGATTTCACCCCTTCAAGGAGAGCTGTAAGAGAGGAACCACCCCAGATGTGCCAGGCGTACTCCATATACGAGCGAACAACGCCCCTATAAAGAGCAAGAAACTGAGGTGACGTGAAGGAATTACGAAGGCCCTACAGAACACTCAACCTCTTAGAAGCTTGTTTAGAAAGAGTAGTGCTCTAATCTTTCCAATAGAGATGTTGATTTTTTTTTATTGCAATTATATATATATATATATATATATATATATATATAATATATATATATATATATATATATATATATATATATATATATATATATATATATATAATATATATATATATATATGTGTGTGTGTGTGTGGTGTGAAGAGTGTGGAAGGTAGTGGGATCATAGACACTCCAATATGGGTCAAGTGTACACTAGAGACCCTCTGAGAAGGTGAAACTCGAAAAGCAACGAGCCAAAGAGCAAAGGAGTGAAACGGAATGGTCTAGCTCAGCCCATTCTATCACGAAAGTACCCCCCACTGGGCAGGGTATGCCCAGTGGGGGGTACTTTCGTCTCTTCGGACGATGCTACGTCCAAAGAATACTAAATTGAATATATATATATATATATATATATATATATATATATATATATATATATATATATATATATATATATATATATATATATATATATATATATCACTTGTGCGTGCCAGAGCCAATTAATATCTTCTAAGACTGGGACAGACAGGCTTTAAATTAATCTAGGATTAGACCTGGTAGTTAGTAATTGCTTTTATCAATTCCGTCACTTTTTTCCTTATATATATATATATATATATATATATATATATATATATATATATATATATATATATATATATATATATATATATATATATATATATATATCAGCGTTAGTCGAATTCGGTGACGATTCGAATTCGAAACTAAATCGAATCACGATCCAAATCCGAATCGAATCCGAGTTCGATCCATGAAAAAAAATGTCCGAATTTGGATTCTTCCATCATATATATATATATATATATATATATATATATATATATATATATATATATATATATATATATATATATATATATATATATATATATATATATATATATATATATATATTCAATTTAGTATTTAAGAGTAATCTATATATTAATTTTATAAATTATTTGATTTCATTTCAAATGTAAATAAAGGTGAAAAGCCACAAATAGTATTTTCTTTGATGCAATGATTTAGTGTGTGCAAAATGTTAATGAGTTGTGGGGCAAATTTTAAGGACAAGATAATTTAGGACGCAAATTCCAACCCCACATCTACTCCTACTCCTACACCTACTTACTTCTGCAACTACGCCTACACCCACACCTACTCCTACACCTCCAACCCTAATTTCATGTGTCAGTGAGTTTTTAAAAAAAAAATTTTAATTTATTTAATAGATGTTTATTTATTTTTTAAATTTCGCAACCTCACGGACATTGTCCTATACGTGGGGAGGGGGCTAACTTTCTAGGAAGTTTCTAGGTTCCGCTGGAGGGATAGAACACGCGCCTTCAAGCAGGGGTGTAAAATATTCTACAGTTAGCACACTGCTCTTAATTGAAAAGTAAAAATAATTCAATTTTTAAATCAAATCCCTATTGACCCAATTAACCCTTTTGGCCCTATTGACCCTTTTGACCCAACTGACCCTTTTGACATGTTATGGAAATATGGAACATAATTCAAACCTAAAATCAGTGAAATAGAGTCTTCAAATATTGATACACTAAATGACATCCACTGAGGTGAAGTGGGTGACAAAATCTAATCATTACGGATTACGATATGGATGAGGTTTTTAAAAATGGTTTTGGATGTGAGTAACACGAACCTCATTAATCTAATAATTTAATAACAATAGTTTAGAGATTAAAACTCTGAATTTAGATAAGAGAAAACATTATTTTTCTCTTCAGTACTTAATTCTCTCTTTATATTTAACGACTAAAAATACTTAGAAATTCTTTATTTAAAATAAATTTTATTTGTATATATAAAAAGATAATAATAATAATAATGAAGAAGCATAAACAAATAGAAAGGAAAAAATTATCTTGGAATTCTAATTCTAATATGAATTCTATAAAGACGAATATTTCACCTGAGTTACCAAGAATAAAAAAGTTTCTCCTCCATCTTAATTAAAATAATAAGAAAAAAAAATGCATCTTAATGAAAAACGTACCTTTAATGAAAAAAAAAAAATACATCTTTGATAAACAAAAAATATTCCTTAATGAAAAATACAACTTTAATAGATCCATCCACTCTATTATGATAAATTTCTGCCTTTGTAAAAACTTACTTTAATTAAATATTTTAGAAGATATAAAATTCTTTTTTTTTTTTTTTTTTTTTTTTAAATAAAATATATATATGAAAAAAAATATGAACGAAAAATTGTAAATTAAAATTATAAGCAAAAAGAATGTTATAAAAAACGATAATAAAATAAAATTAAAAAGTATGAAGTGAAAAAAGTTATTTTTTATTTTTTATTTTTTTAAAAAATATTTCGCTCGATAAAAGAAAACGACAAACTTGAAAATATATATATAAATAAAATTATTAAAATATTTTCAAATTAATTAAAACTTAAAGTTAAATTAATAATCTAAAATTCTCTCTAAAAAAAATCCGACTGAGTAATAAGAACATAATATTAATTAAATAAAAAATCACTTCCTATCAAATTCATAAGGATGGGTAACTAATTTAAAATCAATAAAATAACTAATTAAATCAAATTGATGTCAGAATATATTATTCATACAAAAAAACAAAAAAAAAAAAATTTTTTTTTTTTTTAATTTAAATAAAATTTAATAACAAAGAATACCTCATATGATAAATTGGGACGCGGCCAAAGGATTCTTTTATTTTTGCCCATCCAATCAAATAATTCGAATACAAGAGTGGCTTCATCGTCTTATTTTCAGCTTATTTTAATTAAAGTTACTTCTATAAGAATAAAGGCAAAACAAATAAGTACTTTCAAGCACACTGAAGAAGTAATTAGGATATATATATATATATATATATATATATATATATATATATATATATATATATATATATATATATATATATATATATATATATATATATATATTATATATATATATATATATAGTTTTAGTTTTTTTAGTTTTAGTTTTTTTTTTTTTTTTTTTTTTTTTTTTTTTTTTTTTGTGTTTTTTATTTTTTTTTTTGTTTGTGATTGTTTAAAATTTTTAATTCATTTTTTTCATATTTAAAGTAAATATCACTCTTGCTAATTTTAGTGTTTTATCAGTGGTTCTGTGTTCTAAATATTTACTAACTACAATGGTTAAATTTACTATGATAACAACTAGTACTGGTTCGAATATAAGAGAAGTTTTAGTGAATATTTTATGTTTTAAATAGAAATAGTTTTACAGTTATATAGTTTTATAGTTAATTTTAACGTTTTAAAATTTAAATTTTTAACATAGGTGGTATTTCAGTTTTTGCTTTGTTTGTACGTTTGCTTGTCTGTTCGTTTTTTATCTTTTTGTCTTTTTGCTTGTTTGTCTGTTTTAATCGTGATTGCGTGTACAGAATGGTGGGTGTACGCAGACGTGGGTTCTCTATACATTTCACCAATGTCCGTGGTTTAAGTTCTAATTTAGCTTCTGTGGAATACCATCTCTCTAACTGTCATCTTAACCTTTTACCCTTGTCTGAGACCCAGATATCAAAGAATTCCTCCTCTAACTTTTTTTTAATATATGCAACTATAACTTATCTCATAATTTCCGTTCAAAGGGTGGAGTTTGTGCCTACGTAAACACTAACACTCCGATAAGGCATGTTCAACACTGTACGACTCTGTCAATCCTCCTCCTTCTTCTTCTTCTCTCAGATGTCCTATGCCTTTACCTGTGGTCACATTTGAACAAGTTAATGGACTTCTGAAATCTATGAAAGTTAGGAAGGCATGCGGCCTTTATTACATTCCTCCCCCAGTTTTATGGGAGTGCGCTTCTGAGCTGCTCCTTCCCTCGTTCAACTTTTCTTTCTATGTCTTCATATTAGTTCTTTCCCTCAACATGAGAGACGAGAGAACCACATCGAAGGAAATAGAAAAGTTAAGAGGTGTCTTTTTGAGAGGGAGATTTCAAGAAGAGTTTTTAAAGAGTTGAATTTCGCGAGGTTGAGACTATCCCTCTGGGAAATCCTATTCAAATCAGAAAGAATTCCGTCGGAAAGATGAAGACGAGAGGCAACTCTAGATGCAAAAGAGGGAGCAAATTTGAAATGAGTAGAAGAATGGAGGGTCGAGTCAACGGTATATGAATGGATTGTGTTAGATGAGCAGCTGAGAAGATCATTAATGAAAAGTAGGAATAGACACATACACAATAAATACATACACAAAATATACCATACACATAATAAAAAATTTAATATCATATCAGAAACATACATTCTATATATGAAAAGGAGGCATATCGTACACATATGTCATGATAGAATAAGGAAACAGGGAATAGTAAATTGCTAGCTAGCCAATATCCAGTAAATAAATGATATATTCTTGTAAAAATTATTAGTAGAAAGGTTATAAGAAAAAGAACCATATTATTTGAATTATTATATTGTGGCTAGCATATAGGACCCAAACAGAATTAGGAACCAGCGTGAGTTTATATTAAATTTTATATTATGTGTATGGTATGTTTTGTGTATGTATTTATTAATTATATATTATATAAAATTGGTATTATTGGTTTTGGTTTTCAGAGGTGCTTTTCCACCTCTATGTGTGTATGATAGTATTTTTATGAATGATTTGTTGAGTATCTCTGGATCCGTAAACATTAACATTATTGCATTAAATGTTAGCGAAAACATTTATCAATGATTAGATTTGGATTTCACACGCTTAACTGTAATTTAACATATCTTTGTATCAATTCATACAAGCAACCACTTATGTAGTTTACATAATTTTTTGGTAATTTATACAAACTCGCCTCCTTAGTAGCTATGTAATAGACGTCACTTCTTGTCGTGCTTTAATTTACTGCATGTGTATAAGTTTATTTAGTTTATTATTTATTATCATTTATAGTGTTAATTTTAATGCCGTTTTTATCAAAATTGTAACTAATTGTTCTTTCCCTTTCTCACAGCTATATATTCTTGAAAATGGTTTAAGAATGATATCGAAAAGTAGAAAATAGTGTTAAAATTTTTTTATAGTTAATAAATCATTGATGAATAATAGTCTAACTCCACCTTAACTTGATGCCTTGCTTATTTTTCGTCATAGTATTTATAATAAAGACTAAGCTCAAGAGTTGCACCAGCATATATATATATATATATATATATATATATATATATATATATATATATATATATATATATATATATATATATATATATATATATATATATATATATATATATATATATATATATACAGGGGCGGCTCGTGAAGTGGTTGCAGGTTTGTGCAACCACCACTATTATGCAACTAATATCATTATTTATTATTTTTTATTTCTTAATTTTCTTAATAGATTAAATATTTTATAAATTGCATCTTATTATAATAACACTCCAAAGATGCGTTATTTAATGCAAAAATAAATAAATAAATAAATAAATAAAATAAAATAAAAAAACGTCATACAGTTTAAGTTATTCCAAACGAAGAAAATACATTGTAGTTGCAAAAATTTTGCAAACGCATCCTTTAATATAACACATGAGAGAATTGTGTGTGCACACTTTCTCCTCGAGCTTTTCTATTAGTACGATGTGGTTACAAATGAAATGCAAACGACAGTACAAACCTTTCGTTTATACTGCAAGAAACACTTTGAAAGAAATTTTAAGAAAAGTATACATAAATATTTCAATTTTTGTTCTTCACAATTTAGAATATTTTTATATATATATTATTATTATACTTATCCTTAATTATAATGATAATAATAATAATAATAATAATAATAATAATAATAATAATAATAATAATAATAATAATAATAATAATAATCATAAATAATAATAATAATAATAATATTATATTATTATTATTATTATATTATTATTATTATTATTATTATTATTATTATTATTATTATTATTATTATTAAATAAATAAATAAGTTTTCATTGTACAAAGGTTCAATGTTTATGAGCGAAATGTTTCTCTTGGGCAAAATATGCACCTAATCCGACAAAATTTTAAAGGTTAATAAAATGCAAAAAAAAATTAATTTTTTGTATATTACGTAGGCATAATTTCTCCTGCCTTTCAATCTTAGGATGTATGCTACGTATAATATTGTTACCCCACACGTGCTACTAATATACTCTATCAATCCAGTTTTCTTTATTATAAATGTTAACAAAACAAACAGTTTGTCGTCGTCAATTATGTAGAGAGCATGTGTTTATTTATGTTACAGTAGTCGGCTTACAGTAAAATCTATTGAAGTGCAAAAAAAAAAAAAAAAAAAAAAAAAAAAAAAAAAAAAGTGGTTCCGAGGAAAATCTATTTTAAAGTTTGAAAACACTGTGTGTGCATTGGAATAAAATTTTTTGACAATTTCATTGCTAAGGAACTATAAGAGGTACAACTTCGTTTGTTTTCCCTGTGGATAGAGTACAATTTTATAATATTTAATAATATTTACTTTTTTAAGCATCTCATGTTTGGCAGTTAACAAGAGATGAAAAGGCTTGTAAAATTATATATATATATATATATATATATATATATATATATATATATATATATATATATATATATATATATATATATATATATATATATATATATATATATATATATATATATATATATATATATATATATATAATAAATATTGTGGTGTATTGAAATGTCAGATATACAACCATATAAATATTGCCACGAGACATCCCTGATATATATATATATATATATATATATATATATATATATATATATATATATATATATATATATATATATATATATGGTTACAAAAATTTACACCCCGGTATAAGTATTTATCTCGTTAAAAAAAACTTAAAGACAAACCCATGAACCGAAAACGTTCGCTCTAAAAGAGAATAGAAACGTAAAAAATATAAACAAAAGTAACAAGAAATTAAAAACAAAGCAACACAAAGATAAATCCGACTCGAGATTTCGACTCTTACACCCGAGACTTTTAATTCTAGGGAGTTCTAAGAATAAATGAACCATGAGCATATATTTTTTTAGAACGAGTCTTCTGTTCACGGGTTCCCCTTTAGTATATATATATATATATATATATATATATATATATATATATATATATATATATATATATATATATATATATATATATATATATATATATATATATATATATATATATATATATATATATATATATATATATATATATATAGGTCATTATATGACAAATTAGTATTAAGATGATCATAATATATCCATAAATAAGAGATACAAAATGGCACACAAAAGTTTCAAACTCAAAAATGCCAACATGTGACACCCACTCCATCACAACTCGTTACTTAAAACAAAAATGTCACAGAAAAAAAATTATCTTCTTTTCAGTAAATTTCATTTTTATAAAAACGAAATTGAAAAGTCAAATTTGTATTCAAAAAAAAATTTTTTTTTTTTTTTTTTTTTTTTTTTTTTTTTAAAGCAAAGTATAGAAAATAATATTGGAACATTTTTTTATCAGATTCCTTTTAAAAGTTAAGTGACTTATACGTTGTTGGTTCAGCTTTGCCTTTATGATAAATCTAAATTGGTAAATACAGGTTGACCTAAAATCTAAAAGATGCACGTTATTAAATACAGGGTGTACCAAAATATGAAGGAGAGTACTGGTAAAAACAGGGTGTAATAAAATCAAAATGTGCATATTGTTAAAAACAGGGTGTAATAAAACCTAAAGGTGCAGGTTTTTAAATACAGGGTGTACTAAAATATAGAGCTGAATACTGGTAAATACAGGGTGCCCTAAAATCTAAAGCTGCATATTGTTATATACAAGGTGTATAAAAATATAAAATGACACCCTAGTTAAACAGGGTGTAATAAACTATAAAAGATTCATATTGTTAACTATAGGGTTTATTAAAAATATAAATATGAATTTTGGTAAATACAGGGTGTTCTGAAATGTAAAGAGGCATACTGTTATATACAAGGTTTTCTAAATTATAAAGGAAAATATTAT
>SEYY01003542.1:0-2500 GCA_009176605.1 Armadillidium nasatum
ACCTCTTTGAATTTTTGTTTCCCCTTTGTGAATATTTTCCCCAATTGAAGATTTCCCTCTTTCCTCTTTCCTTATTTATCTGGCATTGGAAAATGTCAATGAGCCATTAACATAGAAAGGAAAAGCCATCAACAATACCTTTACTATCTTCTCTCCAATCGGAGGGGTCGAGGAGGGAAGGCCATTCTAAAATAAACCTGCAACTCATTAACATACGGGGGAAATAACGATATAAAATCGAATCTTTATTCACACACACACTCACTCACACATAGCATATATATATATATATATATATATATATATATATATATATATATATATATTATATATATATATATATATATATATATATATATATATTATATATACATAGATATAATAATATATATAATTCCTGATTATAAATTTGAAGTTGAAGATAAATTTGAAGAATCTATCCCATGAGGGTTTAGAGCAGTTCTCGTAAGTTTGCTGAGAGGGTTCGAACCAGCTAGACACTTCACACGACTTAAATTTAATATATGCTACCTAATATTTAAAATTCAATCAAAATTGATATTCTTTGATAATGCAGTCTTTCAACGAGGATCGATATGCATGTCAGCATTTTATTCCTCTCGTGGAACTCATCCTAAATATTTATATTTGGAAACTTTCTGTAAAGCCAAATTCTGAATAGTCCTTTATAATTCCGTTCTAAGAAATTGAGAAATATAGAGAAATTTAAGCTAAGCCTTTCTATTTCCTTTCTATAGAAAGGAATTAGAACTGTTATTGATTTGCAGTGTTACATATTAATTATGTTACCATAATTATGCTGACAAAAAGATCAAACTAGACTTAAAGCTTTGATAAACTATAATATATTTCGTTTTCGGAAGTTGAAAAATAAATAAATAAATATAATATTAAAATATATTATATTTTTTTTTTTTTTTTTTTTTTTTTTTTTTTTTTTTTTTTTTTTTTTTTTTTTTTTTTTTTTTTATTTTAATTTTTTATTTATATATATATATATATATATATATATATATATATATATATATATATATATATATATATATATATATATATATATATATATATATATATATATATATATATATATATATATATATTATATATAATTGTAGGTGTGTATATGTGTGTTATTATTATGTGTATTTGTATGTATATGTATGTGTATGTGTATGTGTGTGTATTTTAAGTACTTTATCCAATAGACGATGTAGCTCAATTGCTTTAAAAGAAAGACCTGAGAAGGCCACTATGTGATTAACAAGTATATGACAAGAATAAGAACCGAGAATTTCAATATTCTGTTTCGTTGAAGTCAAATAAATATGAACAAATAATGTTATTAATTTACGCTTCGTATATTTCATATTTATAGAGCTTGAAAATCTTAATCTCATGAAATGGAAGATCTAACAAATGCTTTAATGCTTTCGTGGTATTATGTTTATGATGATATATCGGTTTTCATTTCTAAATATGTTCACTGCAGTATATTCTTGATTTTCCATTACGGATACGAAATTGAATGTTAGTTAGCGAAATTAATTTGAAATAAATTAAAGAATTGTTTATGAAGTATATTTGTAACATTTTATTAAACTAGAGAGGGATTAAATTGTGATTTGGGAGTGTAACTTAAGTAGTGTTCTATTCAATGAAAATTATACAGAATGTTTAGTAACTGTAATTGGTTTTTACTTCGGTGTTTTTATTGGGTTTCTGTGTTATTGGAATGTTGGGGCTTTATCAGAGAATGATAGCAAATAAGAATGATCACCAAGTCTTTATAAATATAAAAAAAATTCATTAAAAATTCATTCAGCTGCTTTAAGTTGACCAGAAAAATTTTGACATTGCTAAATTTAAAACTTCCTTTTATGAAAAAATGTAAATATCGAAGGAAATTTCATATATGATTATAGATCATTTACATTTTAAATGTTTTCGTCAAACCATTAAACTTGGTTTAATGAATAATAATAATAATAATAATAATTAAAAATAATCATAAATTATATCTCATAATATTGTGATGCTTTTTATTATAATTGTTATTATTATTATTATTATATAATGCTGTGGTTGGTGAAAATTCTAATCCTTTATTATACTAAATGCATTATTATTATTATTATTATTATTATTATTATTATTATTATTATTATTATTATTATTATTATTATTATTTATTTATTTATTTATTTATTTATTTACTATTTTGACCCCTCCCTTATAAGAATGATTGCTACTTCATTAAGTAGAATAAACGGTTCAATAGATCATCGGTCCAAACTCTTTAATCCTTCTCCCTCCCCCCCTCCCCAAAGAATGGACACTACCTCTGCAAACATGCACTGTTTAACGGTCCAATGGTTCAATGGACTAATCGTCTAAAGGTCCATCGTCCCGTCACTCCCCCCCCCCCCCCCCCCTCTCCGAAGAATGGATAGTTCTAAAGCGAGCAGCATGCACTGCTCAA
>SEYY01003542.1:22500-32500 GCA_009176605.1 Armadillidium nasatum
TTCTCTTGCTTAATTAATTATAATTGCGTGTTGTTTATGGATAATTCGATGTGAAACTGAAAACTTTGTTATAACCCTTAACGATATACTAATTGTTAGTTAATTTAGTTAAGATAACAATGTAAATAAGTTCAATAATGATGCTGTATAAAGCGGCGCGCAATTGAAAACAACCAATGGGAGGCAAGATCCTCTCCTGAAATAATAGGCTTTCGAAGCGCGGGAAGGAATTGAAGGAAGAAGGCAGTTAGCGATTGACATAGCCTTGAGTAGGGGGTTCCCACTCCGTAAAACTCAAAGGCAAGCTAACGGAATTATATTAATTAATATCCGATCTATAATCACAACTAATTAACATCGAAGATCATTAAAAGTGCGCAATCCTGTTCTAAATATATCTTGTGCTTTATTTGGATTACAACAACTATTTTACTTAAAGGCATTGTTGCCATCATTTTCCATTTCATTTTTAAATCTGCATTTTTAATAAAGGAATACGAAGATAATTGTGGTTGGAGTTAATTCCCTAATTAGTTAGTCCATATATATATATATATATATATATATATATATATATATATATATATATATATATATATATATATATATATATATATATATATATATATATATATATATATATCTTTTTGTTGAAGACATCCAACCAGTGCCTACGATTAAACCTGAATTTTTTCTCAAAAGGAAGAAAAAAGAAAAAAAAAATCTTCAATTGTATAATTATATTTCTGTAAATTAAATAGTTATGAGGTAATAAGTCTGACGATTAATTAAGAAGGATAAACGATGACTATCAGGCCATTAGCCATCAAAAATGTTGGTTGAAACGTTGTCGTTTTGGAAAAGAATATTAAGGTTTTGTAACTGCTCCATCCTTTAGTGACAATCTTCTTTCAGTCATTCAAAATATTTCAAAGAAATCCCAGTAAGATTCCAATTAGGAGTCTGACTACAGAGTATGTATGAGCAGTTCACAGTTGACAAAAGAGAGGATGATAATGTTCTTCATGGCTCTTCTCTTTTTTTTTCTTGATTATGTCTGTCTTCTCGTAATATCTTCCAGGAGATAACTGCTACTTCATTTTCTGAATGAAGCTGGAAACTACATATTCTTTAAAAGCTGACTCATCATTATTAGTCAATTAACTGGTATGTTTTTAAGCTTTCAGGCAATGCTCAGTAATTAGTAAATTTAACCGGAAGTCTGGTCAAGCAGGAATGTAATGTTTTCTAGTCATTCTCCATAATATATATATATATATATATATATATATATATATATATATATATATATATATATATATATATATATATATATATATATATATATATATATATATATATATATATATATATATATATATATATATATATATATATATATATATATATATATATATATATATATATATATATATATATATATATATATATATATATATATATATATATATATATATATATATATATATATATATATATATATATATATATATATATATATATATATATATATATATATATATATATATATATATATATATATATATATATATATATATATATATATTGCATTATATACCGCATGATGCAGGGTGGTGTCGACTGCAGAAAGTTTTCACATTTCTGCAATATACGTTGGAAGAAAGAAAAACTGGTTAAAAAGGGTTCCCAGAATCTACAACCATGCGAAGAACTATTCTTCGCTTTTTTTTTTTTTTTTTTTTTTTTTTTACACATCACCACCACTCACGGGCAAAGCCCTATTCAAGGAGGGGGTGTTAAAAGAATAAAAATGAAAGTAAATAGAGTACAAAATCCAGAAAATAAAAACCACCCCCACAGTACCCACCTAACGCAAATTTCTCAGGTGGGCGCAGACGCGTGCTTTAAAGAAATTGAGATTAAATGCAGAGGGAAATACAGAAGATGGAAGAGAGTTCCACAAGACAGAGGTGGCAGGAAAGAAAGAGGCACCACAGCGGACAAGCCTGGAGTTGCCTATGTCCACGCAAAATTGATGCGCGGACATTGCACCCCTTGTGCTGCGAGGACGCCGTAAAGGTGGAGGTACACGGGTGGATAGTTCCCTCGAGCATTTGCCACTGTAGTACCTATAGAAAAGTGACAAGGCACCAACATCACGTCGCAAAGATAAAGAATCAAAGAGAATTAGAAAGAGCGGGACAGTTTATAAGTCTTTTAGCCTTTGACTCAACCCTATCCAAAAGACGGGTGAAACCTGAGCCACCCCAGATATGAGAGCAGTACTCCATACAAGGGCGGATGAGACCCTTGTATAATTGGAGTAACTGCGAGGAAGAAAAAAATTCTCGCAGTCTAAACAGAACTCCCAGCTTCTTTGAGGCCGCCCTAGCAACCATTGTGATATGAGGTTTCCAAGACATTTTTTTGTTTATGTGAAGGCCAAGGATGTTTATATTGTCAACAGGAGAGACGGGAGAACCATCGAAAGAAATAGAAAAGTTAGGAGGTGTCTTTGAGAGAGAGATTTCTAGAAGTTGAGTTTTTAAAGAGTTGAATTTCACAAGGTTGAGACGACCCCACTGGGAAATTCTATCCAGATCTGCAAGAATAGAATCGGAAAGATGTAGACGAGAAGCAACTCTAGATGCAAAGGAAGGAGCAGATTTGAAATGAGTAGAAGAATGGAGGGTTGAGTCATCGGCATATGAATGTATAGGATTAGATGAACAGCTGAGAAGATCATTAATGAAAAGTAAGAATAGAGTAGGAGACAAGACAGAGCCCTGAGGAACACCACTATTGACAGGAAAGGAAGAAGAAGTCGCTCCATCAACAACAGCTGAAATGGAACGATTAGAAAGAAAACTAGACAATAAGTAAGCAAAGAGAAGGAGGAAACCCAAAGGAGGGGAGCTTGGAAAGCAGTGACGCATGCCATACCCGGTCAAACGCCTTAGATATGTCAAGCGCCACCACGGAAGTCTCCCCATGGTCCCTAAGGGCAGAAGACCATAGATCTGTGAGATAGGAAAGTATATCACCAGTAGACCTCGAACGACGAAAGCCATACTGATGATCAGAAAGAAGGGAATGAGATTCCAGATGATCTAAGAAGTGAGAGTTAAGAAGGGTTTCAAAGATCTTAGACAGAATACAAGTGAGAGCTATAGGGCGATAGTTGGAAGGATCAGAGCGGCTACCTTTTTTCGGAATAGGTTGGACTATTGCGCGCTTCCAACACTGAGGGAAAGTACTAGTATTGAGGCATAGAGAGAAAAGTTGAACGAGGGACGGAGCCAGCTCAGAGGCACATTCCCTTAAAACTCGGGGAGGAATGCCATCCGGGCCGCTTGCCTTCCTAACGTTCATAGACTTCAGAAGCCCATGCACCTGGTCAAATGAAATCACAGGCAAAGGCATGGACCTCTGAGAGGAGAAGAAGTAGGAGGAGGATTGCCGGAGTCGTCCAGGGTAGAATTAGAGGAGAATAGGAGGCCGAAGAGATTAGCCTTTTCAGTTGGAGTGTTAGCAACAGAACCATCAGAGCGAATAAGAGGAGGAAAGGAAGATTTACAGAAATTGTTGGAGATGTTTTTGGCAAGAGGCCAGAAAGATTTTTCAGTAGGAGAATTTAGGAGCTCAGCACACCTTCGTTTGGTGAAAGTCTGCTTTGCTCGTCGAAGAATATCCCTGCAACGATTCCGATCTGAATGAAAATTAGCTAGAGTGATAGGAGAAGGAGAATTTTTCCACTGTCGATACGCAATGTCTCTAGCCTGAATGGCACGAGAACAAGCACGATCGAACCATGGATTTTGAGGAGAGAAGGATTTAGTTGAAGAAGGAATGAACCTGCTCATCCCATCAACGATTACGGCCCCACCTTATCGGCAGAGACCGAAGCGTCTCCAGAGACAAAGCAGTCACTCCAGGAATAGTTAGCGTAGAAGCAACGCAAAGCCCCCAGTCAGCCCGATCAAAGTGCCAGAAGATACGCTTAGGGCAGGGTGGAGCAGTTGGAGAGAAAGCATGAAAATTAAGACAAATTAGATTGTGGTCGGAGTTACCAATAGGTGCGAAGATAGCGTATTTATAGAGAGAAGGACTAGTAGTGAAGCATAAATCAAGAGTGTTCAAGAATTGGTTGGGACGATCTGGAATGTGTGTTGGTTCTTTAATCAGTTGCTCCAGATCGTTGAGAATGCTGAATGATTCGGCCTCCTCTCCCCCTGAATCGGTATGAGAGGAACCTAGCCATTCAGTGTTGTGTACGTTGAAATCCCCTAAATAGAGGACCTCAGTATTTGGATGCGAAGATGTAACAGTCTCGTGAGAAGTAGTTAGGTACTCAAAAAAGGTAGAAAAATCTGTTCTATTAGGAGAACAGTAGCAGAAGCACAAGATTATTGAAGTGGTAGGAAGAAAGATTTTAAGCCACAGAACATCGAAGTTAGGAGATTCAAGATTCACAAGACGTGTTACCGGAGTGTTAGGTGTTAACATAGGCACAAACTCCACCCTTAGAACGGAAATTATGAAATAAGTTATAGTTAGATATATTAAAAAAATTAGGAGAGGAATTCTTTGATATCTGGGTCTCAGACAAGAGTAAAAGGTTAGGATGAGAATTAGAGAGATGTATTCCACAGAAGCTAAGTTAGAGCGTAAGCCACGGATGTTGGTGAAGTGTACAGAGAACCCACGTCTGCGCACATCAGCCATTTTTCACAAACACATATATATATGACTTGACTTGATATATATATATATATATATATATATATATATATATATATATATATATATATATATATATATATATATATATATATATATATATATATATATATATATATATATATATATATATATATATATATATATATATATATATATATATATATATATATATATATATATATATATATATATATATATATATATATATATATATATATATATATATATATATATATATATATATATATATATATATATATATATATATATATATATATATATATATATATATATATATATATATATATATATATATATATATATATATATATATATATATATATATATATATATATATATATATATATATATATTCAAAATAATGCTCTAATGTCAGTTTTATTGCTGGTGGTCATTAATTTAAAATAATTACCATAAGAAAACATACACAAACACTCACATATATATATATATATATATATATATATATATATATATATATATATATATATATATATATATATATATATATATATATATATATATATATATATATTAGTGATGGGTCGAATATCATATTTTCTCATTTGCGGATGCGGATATAGAATTTTCGTCAAGTGCGGATGCGAATATTTGATGAGGATGCTCCGCGGATGCGGATGCGGATGCCATCACATACACACACACAAATATATATATATATATATATATATATATATATATATATATATATATATATATATATATATATATATATATATATATATATATATATATATATATATATATATATATATATATATATATATATATATATATATATATATATAATATATATATATATATATATATATATATATATATATATATATATATATATATATATATATATATATATATATATATATATACGCATATTATTTTGAATGATTCTGATGACATAAAAATTGAAATTTGCATATTTTTAAAAATTTGAAGAGTATAGTAGCTTTGATCATTTTGGTACTTATGTTAAGTCTTTGTTAAATAACAAATAATAATAATAATAATAATAATAATAATAATAATAATAATAATAAATAATAATAATAATAATAATAATAATAATAATAATAATGTTAGAAAAATGCTTTTGTTACTTTCTTAAATAGAGTGGCACAAGCATACTTTCTCATACACATACACACACACACACACATATATATATATATATATATATATATATATATATATATATATATATATATATATATATATATATATATATATATATATATATAAAGAGATAGGCGAAAAATACTAGATTTGATGTTTTTGCATGTGTACTTGGTGTTTGAAAATAATGAAAGCTAAAAAATATCACTAGATACGAACTAATATTTAGATAGTCCACATCTGGCCTGTACAATACTGGCTGCACAGCAGCAAGGCATGGACAGGACCAGCTTCTGAATGTATTCATCACTGATTTCGTGGTCCCAAACACGAATGATGGCTTCCCGAAGTTCTGAAGGTGTTCGTGGTTTCTTTTTATTGAGAGTAGATGACACATAGCGCCAACAGTTCCATATCGAGAACAGAACTGGAATGTTTCTCGTCCACTTAAGATTTGTAATGAACTGGTAAGCTAACCATTCTCCAACCTGTGTCAGTCCTATCGTTAGGTTGAAATGTACAATTAAGTATATACAGATGTGACTACTTACCTGTTTTGCGCGATGCATTGGAGCAGAGTCGTCCTGAAAGATGCAATATTATGGGTAGTTGAAATGGGCCTTGATGGTTTGCAGCAAATTGGCTTGCAATATGTTTATATAGCCTTTGATCTTTAAATTTCCTTTTTTCTCCTTTTGTACCGTCAGGGAGTCAGGGAGACAGGTAGTCAAGGAATCAGGGAGGCAGGGTGCCAGGGAGATAGTGGAATGATAGTATTATAGTATTATGAACTTTATTTTTTATATTTTCACTGATTAGAATTTGATACAAAATTGTGAATTTAAAGAAATTGATTTTAATCATGTTAAATAAATTACTTTTGCTTTTTTTTATGCATATATACATATGCAGGCCCATGCCAATTGACTAACAAGGAATTTAACAGTAGGGACAATACAGTCTGCAGTGTACTTCACTCCTTCACAGTCTGTTTACCATCACTAGCATGTACAGTACGTTGATTTTTTTTCATTAGAGAAAATAATCGACTTCCACTGATCGGGGATCCATTTGGCATATTCTTTACACCACTGTAAATGGGCATTTCACATCTTAGATGTGTAATTTTAAAAGCAAGTTTTTGAACAGGCGTTATTGGACTGTTACTGCACTAGCTACTACACCTATGGCATATTCCCATTCCAGTTTCAATTCAGAAGAAGACATCGAACGATTTTTTAGGCATAAACTCTTCAAAACACAATCTTGCTTTGGAGTGGATAGTCGTTTCCGTATGCTTCCTTGTTTCCTGTCAACTGGTTCCGAACTCTGGAGTTTATAAAACAATCTACTGACTGTGGACTGACCACATGACACTTTATGATCAATATAACGAGAGGATTAACCTCCTTCATGCAAGGCAGCAACTCTCTTTTCACTTGGCTTTAATTGAGAGTAACTGACCATGACAACAGAGACATCATATGAGGTATGCTCCGGAATGATAATTTATAAATGGTAAGGAAGACGAATGATCCAATATGACCTCGCATTGCAAATGGGTACGTCATTTGTCTGATGCCATCTGAATAGATCATATTGTTACTGTAGAGTTCATTTTTTGTATCAAAATAACAATTTGTCAGAGGTGATGCACTTTCATTGAACACCACAATATATATATATATATATATATATATATATATATATATATATATATATATATATATATATATATATATATATATATATATATATATATATATATATATATATATATATATATATATATATATATATACTTCTATTTTGATTTTTGCCTTCCATTGCTTTCAAAGTTGGTTAAGTATATTTATTAATTTAAATTTTTTTTCTTTTTTTTACCTTTATATTAGTAAAAATAAAATAAAATAAAATAAAAAAAGCAAAAGTAATTTATTTAACATGATTAAAATCAATTTCTTTAAATTCACAATTTTGTATCAAAATCTAATCAGTGAAAATATAAAAAATAAAGTTCATAATACTATAATCCTATCATTCCACTATCTCCCTGGCACCCTGCCTCCCTGATTCCTTGACTCCCTGTCTCCCTGACTCCCTGATAGTACAAAAGGAAAAATTTTCATTCATTTTTTTTCTCAAGCCATTTCATTCATTTTTCAATTTTTTCATTTCCTCATTTCAAAAAAATTTCTTTCAAAAATTTTTTCTCTCTCCTTTGAAGTTTATTCTTAGCTTCGTGTCTCAAAAGGCATCAATGGCAAAGGCTTCATTCAAACCTTTATATTGACTTTCTTCTCATAGACTTTTTATAATAGCAAGACTTTTCTTTTCAACATTTCCATTAACTCAATGTACTGTATCAGTAATATTAATAATATTGATAATTATTATTATTATTATACTGTTGTTATATATATATATATATATATATATTATATATATATATATATATATATATATATATATATATATATATATATATATATATATATATATATATATATATATATATATAATATATATAATATATATATAATAATAATAATTAAAAAAAAAAAAAAAAAAAAAAAAAAAAAAAATAAATATATAATTATATAATTAATAATAATAATAAATAATAATAATATAATTGTTACTTAAAATAATAATAAAAATTATTATTATTATAATTGCTACTTGTTATTGTAATTTTTAATTATTATTATTATTACCTATAATAATAATAAATAATTAATAAAAATGAATAATAATAATAATAATTGTACTTATAATAATAATAAAAATTATTATTATTATAATAGCTATTGTTATTGTAACTTTTAATTATTATTATTATTATTATTATTATTATTATTATTATTATTATTATTATTATTATTATTATTATTATTATTATTATTATTATTATTATTATTATCCTTTAAGCAACTTTATTTTAAATTTTAAAATAGTCCATTTCCTTTTAAAACAAATTTGAATATAATAGCGTTTAAAAATGTAAAAATTCCTCGGAGAATATTTTATGAATTATGAATATCCTCTGTCCCATAAATTAGGGCTACCTATTTTTTAATACATTTTTTTCGGCCATTTTCTTACATTTCCCCTTTATTTAGTTTCTGAAAAAGAGGGAGCGAGTGTTGCGGGAGGGTTTGAAGGTTCAAAATAGGGTGGGGGAAGAAAAAAGAAAGGGTGAGGAGTTCTGAAACTGTTGGTAGAGGTTTTTTTTTTTTTTTTTTTTTTTTTTTTTTTTTTTTTTTTTTTTTTTAGATAAATCGTATTTCAAAAGATATGTCTCTGAAGTCTTAATGAATTGCTTTGAAAATTCAATATTATATTATATATATATATTTTTTATTTTTAAAATTGGAATCTTTGGACTGTTATTATTTTGTTTACATTTTCAAAGTATATTGCTTTTTTACAATTTTTCCAGCCTTCATTTGACACAAGAATTCTCTCACAAGGTCTTTTAATTTGTCAAATGATTATAACTGCCACAAAAAATAGGCAACATACTAGTACAATGACTTACATTTTCTTTAAATTTTTTATTAACTTCCAATTTTACACAACACCCAATAGAAATAGGAAAATATACAGATAAATTAAAAAAATGAGATACGGTATTCTCTGATATTTTAAGTTAGAAATTGTACAACTCAAAAGAAGTAGGAAAAACTGAATAAGAAAGATAGATACAATACCAGTAGAACTCTCCTCAAAAAGGGATCTATCTATTTTGTCGACTACGTAGTAATACCTATTGAAAGAGGTGGAATTAAACAAGTGAAAAATATTACATTTCATCATATCAAGAAAAATAGAAGCTAAATCACCCCACATAGGTTATTTCTTACAAAGACGAATGACAACTCTATAATAAGTAATAAGCCACTTTGGTGAAGTGAAGAAGTTATGAGTAAGATTCAGAACTCTCAATCTTTTAGAAATTTCTTTAGCGATTGGAACTGCCTTCCATGAAATCACGAGGAAAGTATCAAGAATATTAAAGTTAGGGAAAGTTGTAGCTGTAGCTGTAGTTGAATTAAGATTATTATATCGAATAGATATGGAAATTGAGTTTTAATCC
>SEYY01003542.1:40000-43414 GCA_009176605.1 Armadillidium nasatum
ATATTTTTTTAATATTTTAATATTTTTTTTTTTTTATATTTTATATTTTTAATATTTGATATAATTTTAATATTTTGATATTTTTAATTTTCATATTGTATTATTATTTTAATATTTTTTTTTAATATTTTATATTTTTTTTTTTTTTTTTTATATATTTTTAATTTTTAATATTTTAATATTTTTTTAATATTTTTTAATATTTTAATATTTTTAATATTTTTTTTAATATTTTTAATATTTTTTTATTTTTTAATTTTTATTTTTTTTTAATATTTTATTAATATTTTTTTCTATTTTTTATTTTTTTTTTATTTTATTTATTTTTAATTATTTTAAATTTATTTTTTAATATTTTAATTTTTTTAATATTTAATTTTTTAATATTTTTTTTAATATTTTTTAAATATTATTTTTAAAAAAAAAATTTTTTTTTTTTCAAAAAAAAAAATTCAAACTTTCGTAATCTTTTTTAATATTCAAAGTATTTTTGTTTTGTTTTTCTCACTAAGAAAGCATAAAATTTTAGGTGTTTCAATAAAGCTTCAAGTTCTGAATCTATTTGAGTCATTTGTTCACTGCAAAAATTGTCCTAACGAATCGTTGGGACAAGTTTCAAAAATGTCACAACAAATTTTTTTTTTTATTTTGTTACTAGAAAATAAATCGGTGAAGCGACTTTTCTAATGCTTAACATGTCTTTTCTCTATTGAAAAATTTACTGTGACATTTTTGCCACTTGTCCCAACGATTCGTTAGGACAATTTTAGCAATATTCTTATATGGAGTATCTAGGTGGTTCCAATAATTTATTTTTTGTCTTTTTAACTAAATATTTGAATGGGTGAAATCAAGGTATTTTGCATTAACAATATTCTCTCTCTCTCTCTCTCTCTCTCTCTCTCTCTCTCTCTCTCTCTCTCTCTCTCTCTCTCTCTCTCTCTCTCTCTCTCTCTCTCTCAATGTCTCTCCAACTTCTTTCTATCCGTCAAATTTCTTTATCATTACCCATTCTTACTATCTTCATCACAACAAACTTCTATCTCAATCTCCATCTTTAAGGGAAGCTCGCATGATTTGTCTTTATACACAGTATTATTCTTTCTCTGTCCAACCCTCTGACCACAAACTTAACCAACATTATCATTTGCACATATGCAGTTCTAATAACGTCTTTACTCTTCATTCATCAACATCTCTTCTACCACCCATGGTTTGCACACTTCAAACCTCCCATGTGTCGGATATTGATGTCGATCAGCAAATCTTTTCCCCATATATATATATATATATATATATATATATATATATATATATATATATATATATATATATATATATATATATATATATATATATATATATATATATATATATATATATATATATATATATATATATATATATATATATATATATATATATATATATATATATATATATATATATATATATATATATATATATATATATATATATATATATATATATATATATATATATATATATATATATATATATATATATATATATATATATATATATATATATATATATATATATATATATATATATATATATATATATATATATATATATATATATATATATACTTCTAGAAGTATGAATTAGGAATTGGAGATGACTCATGGTTGGAAATAAGTTTTTTTATTATTATTATTTTTTATTTATTATTATTTTTTTTCTTTTTCTTATTGTAAAAATAGTCGAAAAATGGTCGAATTACAACACCTTGTTATAAGGAAAACTCCAATTATTTAATTGTGAAATCAGGTCTTTAATACAGTTATTATGACTGATATTATAGGCATTTAAATTCTAAAACAAAAATCTTTCAATTTTTACATTTTTTTTGAATTTTTTTTTTTTTTTTTTTTTTTTTTTTTTTTTTTTTTGCATTTTCTTGACAAACTAAAAGAGCAAAAACTAATTTTCATTCCTATGATTCCCTTTTTTTTATTTTTTATTTTTTAGCTCCTAAAAATTAGTCACAGGATATTAGTTTCAATTTTCCCCAATGTCATTCTCATAAGCAAAAATTTCTGTGTTAAAATAGACGACGTGATATTATTATTATTATTATTATTATTATTATTATTATTATTATTATTATTATTATTATTATTATTATTATTATTATTATTATTATTATTATTATTATTATTATTATTATTATTATTATTATTATTATTATTATTATTATTATTATTATTATATTATTATTATTATTATATTATTATTATTATTATTATTATTATTTATTATTATATTATTATTATTATTATTATTATTATTATTATTATTATTATTATTATTATTATTATTATTATTATTATTATATATTATTATATATTATTATTATTATTATTATTATTATTATTATTATTATTATTATTATTATTATTATTATTATTATTATTAGAGATTAATTATTATTTATGGGTATTTGTAGCGAAATGAATAAGCAATTCTAATTTAACTGTTATTTATTCAGAATTATAGGATACCTTATAATATTGAACAAAAGTATGAACGTTAAGAACAAAGTAATATTCAGTGAGTGAATTATTATATATTTAATAATAGAAATATTATACCTTAATGCAATTTGAGGGACTAAAAATATTCAATATTTTGTCGATGATTTGGTCAAAAGATAAATGTCGAAGATTTGGACACGACCATTTACTATGTCGACAATTTGGACAAGTATGAGAAAATTTTGTCGAAATTAAAACTAAAACTTTCAAGACGGAATTTACAGTAAATTTTTTCACAATTTTTGTGAATTAAAAAAATGAAAGTTTTTTTTTTCTTTCTTTCCATTTAGTTGATTGAATCTTCTTCGCACGACTGTAAATTCAGGACCAAAGATCTTGATGTGTGATTGAAATTGATGAAAAATCCACTCGCAATTACTTTCCGCCTTTTTATGTTGATATAGAAAGTAACGCTACGGAACAGAAAAATATTAAAGATAGGAAGTGAGAGTGAAAGAATTGATAATACGAAAAACCATAGACTCCACCTTTTCGTATGAGAGCTGTATGAATGAAACTATTTTAAAAGGGGCGAAGTATGCTTTTAATATGGTTTAACAAAACCTATACAAGGATAAAGTTATTTGAGTGGTGAGAACGCTATGTAAGTTAACGTTTTCGTTGTGATAATATAATTAATGTTGAACAAAATATTTATAAAAAAAATTAATATTCTCTAAAGTGTCTCAGAGGAAGATGAAAACAACAACAAAATTTCTTAAGAAATTCTCTCTCTCTCTCTCTCTTTCTTTCTCTTTCACTCTCTTTCACTCTCTTTCATTCTCTATCTCTCTCTCTCTCTTTCACTCTCTCTCTAACTCTCTTTCAGTCTCTCCATCTCTCTCTCTCTCTC
>SEYY01003543.1:5000-7500 GCA_009176605.1 Armadillidium nasatum
TAAGAATAAGAGACCCAATCTTTGGCTGTTCCCTTGTTGTCTAACGAAAGTGGGTCATTTCAATTGAAGACATAAAGGAATAGGTTGAAATGTGCTCCGAATGAAACTTAGAGTTGGCAACTAGAGTTGTGGATTCTCCCCATTCGTATTTCTCATTCCTATAACAAAATACAGTCCACTACCGAAATTAAATGCGAATGGGTGTATCGTTTAAATCAAATTATCTTAGTATTTTTTTCATTCGGAAGTAAACTAAGTCAGGAGGTTGTTAGGGAGGGAAAATATTTTTTTGATAACCAACTTGGAATGTTTGGCAATTCTGTTCACTTGTCTCATATTCCAAGAGTTCCGGACTCCACCAATCGCTAGATAAATAATTCAATCCATTTAAAATTTAGAATTATTACTTTTAATTTTAAAGTAAGTATCAATAATTGCCATTTATATCCAATAACTTTCAAGAAAAGGATGAAAGACAATGGCTTTCTTTATCAAAAATATAAAGATTTTTAATAAAGGAATTTGAATAACTCGAAAGTCCGTTATAAGAGTCTGTTGAAGACGTAACATACTTACGTATGTACAATTTTGCGGCGTAATATGATACTTTTTTTTTTAATAAGGAAAACCACACTGAAATAATTAAGTCTTATATTCCTTTATATACTTGGTGGCAGTATTTAAATATGCTACAAGATATATATTATATATAAATTATAATATATATATATATATATATATATATATATATATATATATAATATATATATATATATATATATATATATATATTATATATATTATATATATTATATATATATATATATATATATATTATATAATATATATATATATATATATATATATATTATATATATAATAATATATATATATATAATATATATATATATATATATATATATAGATATATATATATATTATATTATAGTATATATAATATATATTTATGTATATAGTTATATATATATAGCATAAGTTAAAAAGTAGTCCGAAATTTCGATATTAATTTTTGATAATGATGCATCGATATTTGTAGCAATGTATCGATACTGCTATCTTTTGAAAAAAATTTAATTAAAATATATAATCAGTTAAAGCAAGTTTTATTACTTTGGACCTCATTAGTGGGATGATATGATGCCAAACATTTAAATCACCACTTATTTATTTCTGCAACTTTCATTCTTAGTTCAGGAGAGGGGAGCAAATTACTTTCCAAAGTATAATGTTTACTACTAGTAAACCTAATTTTATGTTGGATTATTATTATTATTAATATTATTATTATTTATTATTATATTATTATTATTATTATTATTATTATTTTTATTTTTCTTATTATTATTATTATTTAAGTTGTAGGAGGATTTATTAGACAGTGGAAAATTGGTATGTGTGATACCAAAGACATTTGATTGTTTAGATTTTACCCAGGTAAATTTCCATTTGTTATTGGAGGAAGAGGGATGATCAGAATTTTGGAAGTTGTTTTGTGTTTTTCGTTTTTTGTATTGAAGGATAAAGTCTGACTAGAAGCTTTAAAGTGATTTAGACTTTCAATCAGAGACTCTAAAGTTTAAATGTCTTTTATTTTATCTTCTGAGTTTTACCAGAGAATTTTTTTCCCTTATTTGAGTAGAGAGATTTTTGGCAGTTACCACAGGTACCACTCATTCAATTTCTTTTAACAGACTCAACATGACAATGTATGTCAGCCTTGAATTCATGAAGTTCATTATAATCATATTTAGGAGTAGTTATAGTAAATAATTTTGCAATTAAGTCTCTTTGACTTTAGTGTGATTTTCAAAATCCCTTTTGAAAAAATGTAATATGATTTTATAATTACTAGCTGTGACTGCATAGCCATAAACTACTTTGAGGGAAGGGCTCTTTAAACAATTTAAAAGTAAATTCAATTTATTTATATCAGAATACTCCATTTTTAATCTCCACCTATGTTATGATCTTTTTTATTCTTTGGAATATATCGGTGATATGCCTCATATTCAAGAAAGTTGTCAAGATATATTGTAGGAATTACAAAGGGTTTGCACTGATGCTGCATATTGCAAAGGTATGTGAAAGAATTTTTGTGAGAAGATTGAGAATAATAGTATAGAACAGGCTGAATGAGCGTATAGCACTATGGATTTACATCTAACAGGTCGGAAACGAATAAAAAAGCCTCATATTGATTGAAGAAACAGACTGATCTTTCTAGGAAAACGTGTTTATTTCAATGCCTCAGAAACTCTATTCCTCCTCTCTCTACTCTTCACAACTTTCTACACAACTATGTCATATTCAAAACATTTCAAAAACTTTTCTGTCCTCAATATTCTTGGTGATTCTTTTTTAAATGACCTTTCTAGAAGGACCACATTTCTCTTTCATAATAAGTTGTGAGTTCTGTGGTACCTTCAAGATTTCTTCAAGCACCCGTTGTTTTCTTATAGGGGTGTGTGCCTCTTTATAA